>JABFPB010003491.1:0-16983 GCA_022817645.1 Ceratoteleas bidentatus
TAATTCCACGAAACCTCCCAGAATACCCCCAAAATTATAGTATAAAACGGGGCCGGGACCGCCACCCAGCATTCATTGTCGGGCTTATCACCTCAGTGTTTATATCAGTCAATCGTCGTGTTAAATAAACAAGTCAAAGAAAAAACGAAGTTTAACTTCATTCGCGCAACCGCGACCAGCCGGGATCAAGAACCCAACATAATTAAATACATTTACTCAAGTTTACCTTATTTTTCAACAAGAAAGAAATTGTACAAAAATGATATTTATGAACTTATGAACTTTTTTATTTCGTGTAATTATAATAAATTTAAAAACCGTATTTAATAATGTAGTACCGTTTCAAATAAAAATTATTTCTCGACAATTTTTATTTTTTATTAGGGATTAATTGTTTTACTACAAATTTTGGATTTACAATTTATTTCATGCAAAATGGATGATAATTTTTTTTTCTAAAATGCTATTGAAGTATATAACAAACTTCGAATTTGAATTTAACCGCGCTTCCCATTTGAACTTTGGCACTTTCTACTGCTAGGTGGCGCCTTAATTGTTTTTGTTCAGTACACAGTCGGCCTATTAGAACTCGATTTTGAAACAGACCTATTCGAGATAAGCGTGACTGTTTGTTTTTGGTGAGAAAATTTAAGAGAACATGCTTTTCTCGAATAATTATTATTATTATTATTATTATTATATTATTTCAGCCATACATCATCGATAGGGAGATTATATGTATTTTTAATAGAGTAACAAGTTAGTCATTTAGAAAAGAAACGATGATTATTATACAAAATGCATTTTTATTGAATTTTGTTAATTTTTAATCATAAAAAACAAATAAAAAATTCGTTTTAACCCTTTGTTGGTATTATTCAACAGCGTATATACCTTGCGTTTCTATGAGTTGTAGAAAACGTTTGTCTTTGTTTAAGACAGTAATTCAAAAGAGACAAAAGTTTTCCACAACTCGTAGAAATGCTTGTTCGATGAAATTACTTTTCCACGAGAAGAATTGCGACATCGAAAGCGCTATTTTTTTAACTAAATTAATATTGTATTTTTGAGGGGGCGATTATAATATTACCAATGAAGGGATAAACAATTTTGTTTATCATTGTGTGTTGATGTATATTAATTTCATTTTGTTTGTTTCAGGTTATACTGGATCTGTTCCAGTGTGTAAAGAGAAACGTCATCCCTGTTTCTCTTATCGAGACAGCGTTCCTGTTTCGATAACTGACAAGCGATAACCTGATAATCGACAACCTGAAAACCGATAACCTGAAAACCGATAACCTGATAACCGATAAACTGATAATCGATAACCTGATAACTGATAATCTGATAACCTGATAATCGATAACCTGATAACCTGTTGAACGATAACCAATAAAGTGATACTTCATACTTGAAAAAATAATTAGTGATACTTGATAATTGATAAACTGATAATCGAAAGACAACTGTGATAATTGATAATGGGCCGAAAAAGAATAGTACGAACACCAGAAGAAGAAGAAGAGTTTCAGCGTGCGAAACGTGCACGCAATGCTGAAGCTCAACGAAGAAGTCGCGAGAAAAAAAAGTTGCAGAAAGAATTGAATAATTTGAACAATCTTACAAGCAGTATTGATACACAAGATGGTTCTGTCCAAGTTGAAACTCGAGATATGATAAACTCAGAGCAGGAAGTACCTTCGACCAGTCGTTGTGTTACTGTACAGAATTCGATGCGAGTTGAAACACGAAGTGTAACAAGTACGGATCATGCAGTACCTTCGACGAGTCGTGGTATCTCTTCTAAGAATTCGAATTCGTTTTCTGTGACCCTAAATAAACAGACGATAATTTCAAATATTCCATTTCCGATCATGATCCAAAATGTTCGTTGCAATTCTGCACAGACACGAAGTGTAACAAGTACGGATCATGCAGTACCTTCGACGAGTCGTGATATCTCTTCTAAAAATTGGAGTTCGCCTTTTGTGACCATGAATAGACCGACGATAATTTCAAATATACCGTCTCCAATACAAAATATTCATGGCAATTCTGGACAGACACGCGTTATAGTTCCTAACGAAACTCTAACCTATGCGGTGACCTTGCCTAGACGTAACGATTTTGCATTAAATGATCGAAATTGTCAACCAATTTTCGAAGACAATTCTTCTCCATCACAAGGTAATGAATATAATCCTACACGTCCGAACGCTCAGTGTGTTGATGTTGAACATAGTCATCGAAGTCAACAACAAAAGGAACAAGATATTGGACGCTCGTTTGCCAAAAAACATGCTACGCATCGTAGTAGAAACAAGGGATACCAACAAATAAATAGGGAAGAATTGGCAGAACACTACATTGGTCAAATGGATGTGATTTGTATTAATTGCCGGGCTAAACATTTCCAAGCTGAGAAAATTGCGAACAAAGGTAATTCGTTTAGTGATTGTTGTTCTCACGGAAAAGTGTTATTAGAATCTTTGCCTCCACTTCCGGATGAGCTTCAGCGATTATTTTCCGGAAATCATGAAAAATCTGGGCATTTTTTCGAAAGAATAAGAGGTTATAACAATGCTTTTTCTTTCGCGTCATTTAATGCAAATTTAGTTAATTTCAATGCGCAAAGTCGAGGTCCGTATTGTTTTAAAATTCAAGGACAAATTTATTATCAAATGAACAATGCGTTGTATCCCCAATCAACTGAACTGGCAAGTTATGGTCAGCTCTTCATATTGGATCCCAATGAAGCGACTGAATGTCGATTAAATCAAAATTCAAATTTGAATGATGAGTTACTCGCTGCTTTGGATAACGTTATGCGGAATTACAACGTTTTTGCCAAATCATATCAAATGATGCACGAAGAGGTTCAAAGTCAAGTGGAACGTTCTGGTACAAATGTTCCTGACTTGCAAATGGCATTTATAAATAACAGAACAGGCATTGATCGTGGCAGATATAACATACAAAGGACTAACGAAGTTGCCGCAATTTTTTCGACTACAGCAGATGGTGACATTCCTACAAATTGTGTTACCATCCGTAACAGACATGACAAAAAGTTGACGAAAATCAGTTCAATGAATCCAAACGTCGAACCGTGGATTTAACCACTTTTTTATCCGCACGGTACCGTAGGATGGCACGCTGATATCAGACAAGTGAACGGAAAAAGAGTAACTAGATCAATGTACACTCAATACCGGATGGCTGTACGAGAAGGTAGTGATAGCTCTATCATTTTAGAAGGTAGAAGGCTATTTCAACAATGGGTTGTTGATAATTACGTGAAAGTCGAGAAAGATCGAATAGAATGGTGCAAAGCGAATCAGAAAAAGTTAAGAGTGGAATCATATCAAGGACTAATAGATTATTTACAAACCGCTGCTACTCATGCCGATGCACAAGTTGGTCGAATGGTTATTTTACCATCCACATTTATCGGATCTCCTCGAAACATGATGCAGCATTACCAAGATGCGATGGCAATTGTTCGCAAATTTGGAAAACCTGACGTTTTTGTTACTATGACGTGCAATCCCAATTGGCGCGAAATAAAGGAAAATCTACTTCCTGGGCAACAACCTGCAGATAGACCAGATATTTGCGCTCGCGTTTTTGAAATTAAGAAAAACTATTTGGTTGATGTTATAGTTCGACAAGAGTTTTTTGGACCAGTTCAAGCTTACGTTTACGTAATTGAGTTCCAAAAACGAGGACTTCCGCATGTTCACATGTTGGTAACGTTGAAGCAGAGCAATAAAATCAACACTCCAGAAAAAGTTGATGAATACGTGTGTGCTGAAATTCCAGATCCATCTACAAACAAATCATTGCATGACATTGTTATGAAAAACATGATTCACGGACCCTGTGGTGACTGGTGTATAGTTAATGGTAAATGCTCTAAACATTTTCCCAAACCATTTCACCCTGAAACTACAATGGATGAAAATGGCTATCCGCAATACCGTCGAATTGACAATGGTATTTTATACGAGAAAGCTGGAAATTTTATTGTTGATAACAGATACGTTGTTCCGTATTGCCCTACGTTATCAATCATTTTCAATTGTCACATAAATGTGGAGGTTGTTTCAAGCATCAGATCAGTAAAATATTTGTATAAATATATTTACAAGGGTCATGATGCTGCGTCAGTTGTTATTGGTGAGCTGTCAAATGAAAAGGAATTGGTTTACGACGAAATTAAAGACTTCATTGAAGCTCGCTACGTAGGACCGGTGGAAGCGTGTTGGAGAATTTTGGGTAAACATCTTCAAGAAAAAAGTCACGCTATCATACGCTTACCTGTACATTTACCCAACGAACAAAGTTTGACTTTTGATGATACTAATATTAACGAAGAATCGATAAGGTCCGTTTTAGAAAAGACGACAATGTTGTTGGATTATTTTGCTTTGAATGCAAGGGATCCCGATGCATGTCGATATTTGTACATGGATATTCCTCAATATTATGTTTTTAAAAAAATAACTATTGATGGAAAGGAAGTACATCGGTGGGAAAAACGACAAACTTGTTTCAAGTGCATCGGACTCATGTATTCTGTAAGTCCTACGCAAATTGAATTGTTTCATTTGAGAATTTTGTTGTTAAACGTAAAAGGTGCCAAAAGTTATAGAGATTTAAAAACGATTAATGGAGAAGTGCATCAAACATATGCAAGTGCCTGTTTATCATTAGGACTTATCGAAGACGATGAAGAATGGAGACGAGCTATGAACGAAGCAACTGTCTGGATGATGCCACGTAGACTTCGACTTCTTTTTGTTCGAATTTTAATGCACTGTCAGCCAGTTCATCCGAAAAATCTTTGGGAAGAATTTAAGAGTCCAATGTCAGAAGATTATATAAGACGATTCGGTCAAAACGTAGGAGTGAAAAAGGCTTATGCCCAGATTGATAATTTGTTACGAAAAGAAGGATGGGATTTATCTTATTTTCCTGAAATGGATCAAGTTAGCGAATGTTCCGAAGAAGAAATACAGTCAGAACAAGCAGTGTTAAATTCTTTAAAAGGTCAGCAGCAGTACAATCAGTTAAATCCGAAGCAAAGACTGATAGTTGATTATGTATTGGAAACATTCAACGGTACAAATACATGTGAAAATCAGTCAAAATGTTTATACATCGATGGACCAGGTGGATCTGGAAAAACATTCGTTTATACAACTTTATATTACTTACTTGCATCACAAAAAAAAGTGATAAGCACGATGGCTTTTACCGGTATTGCCGCGACATTGTTACCTAATGGAAAAACTGTACATAAAACTTTAGGATTACCAGTTCCGCTATATCCCGATTCAACATCAAGTGTCAAAGCCCAGTCGAAAGAAGCGCAATTCTTAAGATCAGTTGACATTTTCATTTGGGATGAAGCGCCAATGGCCCCTCGGTATGCATTAGAAATAATGGACAAACTTTTACGAGACCTAATGCAAAACGATTTAGTTTTTGGTGGAAAATTTGTCATTTTGGGCGGTGATTTTAGACAATTGTTACCAATAAAAGTAAGAGGAACGCGGTCAGAAATTGTTAATCTATCCATCAAGTATAGCACATTATGGTCGAATTTTAAAATCTTTTCATTGTCTGAAAACATGCGAGCTTTGCCACATGAACGTGAATTTGCCAGTTACTTGCTAGAACTTGGAAATGGCTCGTTAAACGATCTTTCGGATAACGTCGAGATTCCAGCATCATGTATAGCTGATACCGATGCAAATATTGTCAAAAATATGTATTATTCGATGATTAGAGAAAAACGGTATAGAAATGCGGCAAACTGCGTAATTCTTTCTGCTCGAAATATAGACGTTGACGATATCAATAAACAAGTTGTAAATCTCTTAGACGAATCGACAGAAAAAATTTACACAAGCGTTGATACAGCGGAAACAACGGGAGACAATCAAGACCTTAATGAAGCTATTTTACCGGAATATTTAAATACCTTGAATCCTGCATGTCTTCCTGCACACGAACTCCGATTAAGAAAATATACAATTGTAATGTTAATTAGGAATTTGAATATTAGTGAAGGTTTGTGTAACGGAACAAGACTTTTGATTTTGGACTTAGGTAACAACATCATAAAATGTGAAATTTTAAATGGTGACAAATCAGGAGAAATTGTTTTCTTAAATCGTATTACATTGTACTGTGAAAATGTGTATCCCTTCACATTTAAACGAAGACAATTTCCTATAAAAATTGCTTTCGCCATGACGATTAATAAAGCACAGGGCCAAACCTTTAGTGAAATTGCAATTGATTTGAGAAAAGACATTTTCAATCATGGGCAATTATATGTTGCTCTTTCTCGCGTGAGATCTTGGGATTCGTTGAAAGTATATTTACGAAATGATAGATCAGACAATAAAGTTAAAAATTATGTTTATAAAGAAATATTCAATTGAGATTATTGGTGATACTTTCATATGTTACGTTTGTGTTTTACATTGAATTTTATAAATGTTTTACTATGCTTCACGTTACATTAGAGTTATGTTCTGATACCAGAAAAATTATTACAGTAAAATATTTGACAATTGGCGTTTTCGGAAACTAACAACCGTTTCTATTAATAAAGGACGCACTTATGTAGCGTCAATTGTCTGTCCTTTATTAACTGAAACGGTTGTTAGTTTTAACTGAAACGGTTGTTAGTTTCCGAAAACGCCTAATTAAACGAGCAAGCAATATCCAATTTCGAAAAAACGATAAGTAAACGTTAAACCATTAGTAAAACGATAAATACGGACGATAACAGATAATAAATAGAACCTACGTTTTTTAATTTTGCTAATAAAAACGTAAGTTGCGGACAATGTGCGTAACTTTCGTTTTTATTTGTAAAATTGCAAAAGGTTCTATAGTTCAATCGGTCCTTTTCAGGACCAAATGATGTGCAAAGTCCGATCGCGCAACCTCCTCGTGGTGCACATTGGGTAATGCTAATGCCGACGGCGTAATTCTGGTGGATATCGGGGTCATTGTGAACAGTGTTCACAATGGCCTTGATAGTCACCAGACTGTTTATATATACTATAATAAAAATAAACCAACAGTGATGAAGAAGTTTATAAAGTAATTATTAAATCATTAAAAATGAAAAAAGCGCCACGTACAACAATCAAAACCATAATAACCTAACAGTGATAAAATTACTTACTCATAGAAAAATTTGAAATAAAAAAAGCCAAGTACTATGTCAAAATCATTATAAATCAAAAAAAATCTTGGCGGTGTTTTATAAACGTCAAATAATTCTTGGTTCATAAAATAAAAACACCGCCAAGAATTTTTTTCATTTATAATGATTTTGATATAGTACTTGGCTTTCTTTATTTCAAATTTATTCTATGAGGAAGTAATTTTATCATTGTTGGTTTATTACGGTTTTGATTGTTGTACTTCGCACTTTTTTTCATTTTTAATGATCTAATACTTCATGAACTTCTTGATCATTGTTGGTTTATTATGGTTTTGATTACTGTACTTGGCGAATTTTTTCATTTTTAATGATTTCGAGTGAGTATATCGAGTGAGTACATTTTTTTATTTCATTTCTTTCGATGAGCAATCAATTTTAATATTTTTATTAATATAATTAAAAATAATATTAATAAAAATAACAAGTCGCCTTAAAAACGTCCTTAAAAGATTCCTTAAAACAGTTCTTAAAAGAGTCCTCAACAGAGACGTTAAAAAATCCTTAAATGATTCCTTAAGACAGTCCTTAAAAGAGTCCTTAAACGAATCCTTAAATGAGTCCTTAAAACAATCCTTGAAACAGTCATTAAATGTGTCCTTTAAAGGCTCCTTAAAAGAATTCTTAAAATAATCCTTAAAAGATTTTTTCAACGGGTCCTCCAAAGAGTCCTTAAAACAGCCCTTAAAAGAGTCCTTAAAATAGTCCTTAAAAGAATCCTTAAACGCGTCCTTAAAAGAGTACTTAAAAGTGTTCTTAATAAAGTTCTTAATAAAGTTCTTAAAAGAGTACTCAAAAGAGTCCTTAAAAGAATCCTTAAACGAGTCCTTAAAACAGTCCTTAAAATAGACCTTAAAACAGTCATTAAATGTGTCCTTTAAAGGATCCTCAAACAAGTCCTTTATAGGGTCCTTAAAAGAATCCTTAAAAGATTTCTTAAAGGAATCCTCCAAAGAGTCCTTAAAAGAGTCCTTAGAACAGTCTTTTAAACAGACCTTAAAACAGTAATTAAATGTATCCTTTAAAGGGGCCTTAAAAGTTCCCCTTAAAAGGTCCTTAAAAGAGTCCTTAATTGAGTTCTTAAATGCATCCTTGAAAGAGTCCTTTAAAAGGTCCTTAAAAGAATTCTTGTAAGAGTCCTGAAACGTGTCTTTAAAAGATACCTTAAAAAGTCCTTAAAACCGTCCTTAAAAGAGATCTTAAAAGAATGTTTCAAAGAGTCCTTAAAGCAGTCATAAAACAGTCATTAAATGTGTCCTTTAAAGGGTCGTTAAAAGAATCCTTAAAAGATTTCTTAAAAGAATCCTCCAAAGAGTCCTTAAAATAGTCCTTAAAAGAGTCGTTAAACGCGTCCTTAAAAGAGTAACTTAAAAGGTCCTTAAGAGTTCTTGAAAGAGTCCTAAACGCGTATTTAAAAGAGTCCTTCAATAGTCCTTAAAACAGTCCTTAAAAGAATGCTTAATGCGAAGAGTCCTTAAAATATTCCTTAAAGGAATCATTACAAGGGTCCTTAAAAGAGTCCTTAAAACTGTCCTTAAATCAATCCTGAAAATAGTCAAGAATTTGATCTAGCAATCTTTAAATCTTTGAATTTTATAGAGAGGATGGAGATATCCCCACCCCCTTCACCCCACCCAAAAAGGGGCGGGAGACCCTCGAAAAACGGTACTTGATGTGTATAGAATACATAAGTAGTGGCTCACTTATGTACTTGGCACGAGCCACTACCGTGGCTCTTGGTAATAAATAATAATATTACAAATAAAATTAATAAGTCTATATATAAAGAAATATTCGATTGAGATGTTAGATTATACTTTCATTATTACGTTTGTTTATGTGTACTGAATTTTTATGCTTTATGTTTACTAAATGTTTATGCTTTATGTTACATTAGTTTCGTTATGATACCAAAAATAACATTCGACAATTGAACGAGCATGCAGTACTCAATGCTAAAAACAAGATTATAACCGATAAAATGACAAATAAAATGATAAATCGATGGCTCGGTCGGAAAAGTCTATATTTCAGACTGGCAATGAAAATGTCTTCTGTTCAGATTTTGTTGAGATTGGCAATGAAAACGTCTACGGTTCAGATTGACACCGAAGGTGTTTAGAGCGCTTATGGTGATGTCGAAAGTCTATTGCGACGAAGTCAGGTTGCTTGAATAAAATTATTAAATAGACATAATAACTGATCTTAGCCACATTCTGTGATTCTGGAAGAATAGGTCTGGCTGACAAATCAGAACTTTTAATAACACATGATTGAGAAAACGTTTTTCGCATTTTTTGTAACAAAAAGCAAAAAACGTGAAAAAACGTTTTTCTGAAACCCCATAGATATGAATTAGATTGATATGATTTCTTCATAGATATGAAATCCCATATCTATGAAGAATGTCATATCCATATGGATTAACATGGAAACTGATATGGATTACCATGGAATTCCATATGGAATTTAGGGATACCTAATGTAATATAAAATATAATATTAAACGTTTTTATTATATTCATTAAAATCAAATAAACTGATACAATTGATTTTTTCAAAATAATTACGATTTTTGGAACCCTAAGATATGTTGTTGTAGTATATATCAATATTTACCACTACATTTGGCAGTAGTTCTGAAAACAATGGTACACTGAAAAAATATGCGTGCGACTGTTACCCGTCGAAACGAGTAACTGTTACACTTTGGCCAATGTGTAACCGTCGCACAACGCTGCGGGTAATGGTTACTCGGTAGCCGTCGCTCGTGCCCGTAAATGCGACAGTCGCACGCGCAAGGGGTAACCGTTACCCGCCAAGCGGGTAACCGTTCACCCATGCGCCCGAGCGACTGTCGCACTCGCCAAATTGCGACAGTCGCACGCTAAAGGGTAACCGTCGCACGCATCTTTTTTCGGTGTAGAAATAAATAATAGCAAGAATATAATAAGTTTTTTGATAAATTAAAATTACGATATTATTTTAAATTTAAAAAAATACAGTTAAAGAAAAACGTGTTTTTAAGTAGAAAAAATACAAGTTGCAACTTCTGTAAACAATTTGTTTACACTTAAAATTATACCTTAAAAATATGGTTTTCGGCAAATTTCCAACCTTATATAAGAATTGCAACAGGAAATCCTTAGACGATGCGTAGAATTTCAGTTGATTTGTTTATAAATTCAATGAAATAACGATTTAAAAAAATATACCAAGTCAGTTAATATGAAACACATGTTATTGTTCTCTTATTTAAATGAAGTTTACGTAATCGTGTAAAATGAATCCAATTATAAAGTATTTTTAGTGAATCACACTAACTATAAAATACTATCTGTAGTTTGATTAACTCCAAATTAGTGAAGGGTTGTGGATTAGAGCAGTTGAGTAGACTTTGCAGCAAGGAAATGAATTTAGACTTTCAATGAAGAGCAACATTACACATTGCTCTTTTTTTGTTAGATACTAAACAAATTATATAATTTGGCAAAGTTTATTTGTCAAATAATAGAATCAGAAAACAATAAAGTTAAAAACAATGTTTATGCACAAATATTTATTCAGTTCGAGTATTTTCAATACATTTCATTTTTTAATAACTGCGAGATTCCGCAAAAGCCAGTTAAGACACCTTTTTGGTGAAACTGTTTTAGCTAATTTAAGTCATACAAATCTAGATTTCATCTAGATTTCAAAAACAGAAAAACAAGGGTCCTATAAGGAAATTAATTTTTGATAGCGTAATAACTTTTAAGGACCGTTTCAAAATTCATGCGTTGTCCACTAATTTGGGTGATGTTTTCCTTCATCCCAAAATTTAAAGTTAGTATTCCACTTCTTCCTCGAGATAACATTCCGGTTACCCGCACAGGTGAACCTTTCGATATGGTTTCATCCACGTCGTGACCATCAGACTGTCCAGCGATTTGCAGCATATAGTGTCCATCACACACACTCCCCGAAATGAAGGCGCTGGACGTTTTTTTAGTTATAATTTTTCTTAATGGAATTTTTATATGTCCTTCTACAACTAAACAAATAAACATTTTTTAAGATTAAACATTTCTTGAAGTTACTAGAACAAGGTGGCGAAACAAAATTTCTTGACTAAAAATGTATCTACTTAAAATGTAAATTTTTAATTGTTGGTAACAAATAATTACCAAGATAAGTATGACTTTATAGTAGTGAGTCCTTGTATGAAAAATTAATTAAAAAAAATAATGTAGAAAATTAGATACATTAATCATTAACTTTTTACAACGAAAATTAACCTAATACAAATTGGTAAATAGTACAAACATATTAAAACTTGAAATAATAAATAAATTAAATTATAAATCTCCAATTTAAAGAATTGTTAAGTTTTAAAAATATTTATACAACATTTATATAACATACCAATTTTTAGTCCAACATATCTGTTTAAATCCCCGAATTCTCTAAATTTAGGTGCAATGTTTTGCTGCACGTCGACATTTGGTTTGTATGTGCCCAACACTGCTATGCGGGTCCCTTTTTGTACATGTAGTTCCAATTGGCTGGTTGTTTTGACATATTGCGGATTTTTCGGTTTCTTTGGCTTTGCTCTCTCCAAAGGATAACCTAAACATAAAGAAGGTTTACTTTTTCAAAACTGCACTAAAGTAAAAAACTTGGTCTTTGACAAATGACCAGTGAATGAGACATAGATAATATAAATTAGAAATATTATTAAATAATTTCGACAATAAATTAATAAAATTAATGTTTAAATTGCAAAAAATGCACAATTTTTTTAAATGAAATAAAATGTATTAAAATGGGAAAAAAGGGTTAAAAAAATATATCTTACCAAACCGACTTGGTCAATAAATTTGAACATGTCTTCGGCCTGTTCATTCCAGCAAACTACTTTAATTGTAGTTTTATTTCCATTATGCACCGTGAACTGAAAAGACTTCCCTCTTCCAAAATTGAATAACTTGGATTTATCCTGAACGACTCCACATAGTTCGCTATAATCAAAAAGACGAACGACAAAAATATTAAGAACAGAATACAACTTTTTTTAAAATAAAAAGTTAGATTTTTAAAAGAACAGGAAAAAAGTAAAAAATAAAAAGGTAAATTTAATTTTTATTGTTTTATTTAAATTGTTTTAAAAAAGAAAGTTAAATAAACAACTGTTTATTGAAATTTAAAGCAAATAAACATTGAAAAATTTAGGACATTTAGAAAATTAATATCACAAAATCTTTGTTGGTTATAATAACACAATTTATACATATATAAATGATAGAAATGATTTTTATGCCAAGTTGATTATATAATCTTCATTATGTAAATTGTGGAAATTTTGATCACATACACTATAAAAAAGACTTAATTTATAGTATTTTTTAAAGAATATGTTTTTGAATAGTTCGCCAAAACTTGACTTGAAAAATGAAGTACATATGCTTTCATTTTACCCACCAACTAGAAATTATTAAACCGTAAACTTTACTATTAAAAGGGATAAAATTAGACACAATTGAAAAATTGAAAAATGTGAAAATTTGTCTGGCAAATCTTGCATGTCTGCAACTGAAAATGATGAAACAAAATTAAGCAACATGACATTCGAATTTCAACTATGAACTAATATACTGTATGAATTAGTGCAAAAAATGTTTGAAAGAAATTTGCAAATTGCAGGCAAAATTTGTTAACGTAAATTCTAACCTCCAACAGCGTTTCGCAGATATATTACGAGAAGATGTTTTTTTTCAAATACAAGTGCACTACATAATATATTTTAACATTTGGACAATTCGAAACTAGAATTCATAGTATTTGAGGTTAGAACGATCACTGTGCGACATTTACAGCAAGTACTGTAACTTAAGTACAGTCGAACTGTAATTGCAGTTATATTTTAAAATTTTAAAAAGAAAAATGTTTAATAAAAAAAGTAAAAAAGTAGTAGATACTTGCAATTGGTGTCAAGTAAATATGGTTGAATTTTATAGCATTTTTTTCGTAATTACTTACAATGTCATGTCTCCTTCTTTGAGGAGTTCAATGACTTCCGACGGGGTGAATTCCGAGTTGTCGTTGTACGTTTCCATCTCCACGATGTTGCCTTGATCGCGAACAGAACTGAAATGAGAGAGTTACTGCAACACTCTATTGTTTTTTCCGAAAAACTAGATCTTCCCTCTTTGTTTATCTCTACGAACAAGTTGACTGCAACCCTCAATTGTTTTTCTGAAAAACGAGATCTTCCTTCTTTGTTTATCTCGCACATTAATAAGATTGTAAGAATATGAAAAAAGAAATACTTCCATTACTTTTTAGTTTTCAAATAATTTATTTGTTGACATGGACTTTAATTTTTTTCAATAAATATTGTTTAAAAAAGTCAAATTAATTTTTGTTTCTAAATTAATTTCAAGATGTATAGGAGGAATTAATCGAGGAATTAATTATGTATTTCGAGTCTGGAATTAGTTATTCCAGGAAAATCGACTGGAATGCATTTGATATTCAATTAATCGAACAATTAATTATATAACTCGAGTCTGCAATTATTTACTCCAGCACAATCGACTAAAATGCAGCTGTGATTGAATTAATCGAGTAATTAATTATGTAACTCAAGTCTGGAATTAATTACTCCAGCACAATCGACTGGAATGAATTTGAGATTGAATTAATCAAGTAATTTATCATATAACTCGAGTCTGGAATTAATTTCTCCAGCACAATCAGCTGGAATAAATGTGAGATTGAATTATTCGAGTAATTAATTATATAACTGGAGTCTAGAATTAATTACTCCAGCACAATCGACTGGAATAAATTTGAGATTGAATTAATCAAGTAATTTATCATATAACTCGAGTCTAGAATTAATTTCTCCAGCACAATCAGCTGGAATAAATGTGAGATTGAATTAATCGAGGAATTAATTATGTAACTCAAGTCTGGAATTAATTACTTCAGCACCATCGACTGAAATGCATCTAAGATTGAAATTATCGAGTAATTAATTATATTACTCGAGTCTGGAATGAATTACTTCAGTACAGCCGGCTGGAACGCATTTAAGACTGAATTAATCGAGTAATTAATTCCGTAACTAGAGTCTGGAATTAATTACTCTAGCACAATCGACTGGAATGAATTTGAGATTGAATTAATCAAGTAATTTATCAGGACCAAAGCTCAAAACAATTATGCATATTGCGAATTACTCTCATTATGAAACATATACAGACATGTTTTTTATAATAGCTTATTGTTAAAAATTTGTTTCACAATTTCGAGGTGAATAAAATGAAGAAATACAACATTTTGTCGAAAATAGACACAACAAATTGATTTATTTATAGAATTGCATTTTTCCATAATCAAGGAATTGAATGATCTTCTTACAATTCAACTCGACCTATTAATTACTAAATTAATAAAAAAAACACTAACACCGTGACTTTGGTACTGATTTGAAGATAAGATATACTGATTTGAAGATAAGTTTTTATGCGTAAAAACTATGTATACAAGTACAATTGTAAATTTTAGAAAGTGATGTAAATATCTTAGGTTATTAAAGTTAAATGTCTCTAATTTAAAGTCAATTTATTCATAAAATAATGAAATTATCAACAAGATTTTCATTGTTTGAAGTAGGTAGATGTTTAATTTCTTAATATCTCACCTTAATATCTTAATATTTGAGATATTTAATAATTAAATTCTTGAGAACCAGAATTTAAAAATCGATTAACTGTTTGCAAAATAAATGGACAAAAAAGTTTGCTTCACCAATTGGCTTCTAAATAAGCTAAATATATTAAGTAAAAAAGTTGCTTTGTTGGTAAAAACGAAGTAAAATTTGGAATTAAAGTGGTGTCCAAGGTTAAAAAACAGAAAGTAGGAGGGGAAAATTAAGGATTATGACAATTGGTTTCAGGAAAGGATTTATTGGTACGATGACGAAACTTACATTACAGTTTCATATTTGAAAAATATAAGTAGTATCGAAGTTGCAGGTTCATTTCTCAATTCAATTCAGCCTTCTCTTTTGAGGAAGAAACATAGCGGCCCGCAATTCCCTGCTGGTAACCTGGCCATTCAGTCCTTTAACGTCATTGGTATTTTTTATTACCAAGTGCCCTAACCCTTCTCCGTCGACCTTCATCAGCCCAGACAATTTTAAATGTCTTCCTGTCTCGTACATGTTTTCTATTGCCGAATCGGCACACCTGACTTCCAGGCGTAATTGTCCTGATGCAACTGATCCCAAGTACATGACCTTTCCATCAATATATGCCCGACTGAATACTGATTTCAAATAACCAGTAATACTAACTGTAAAAAACAAAAACCAGTAATACTAACTGTAAAAACTATGTGTAAAAGTGTAATTGTAAATTTCAGAAAGCGATGTAAAAATCTTAGGTTATTAAAGTTAAATGTCTCTAATTTAAAGTCAATTTATTCATAAAATAATGAAATTATTAACAAGATTTTCCTTGTTTGAAGTAGGTGGATGTTTAATTGCATATAACATAATGTTTGTAACAATTTTTAACCACTTGGATATTATTTATTCGAAAATCACAATTGCACTATGGAAATGCAATGTACGGCAATTCGTATCACAAAAAAATTGTGATACGAAATGCCGGGGGAATTGTGACACATTTCCCCCGTTTGAATCACAAAGTTGACAATACGTGACCACTTTATGTATCAAGTAACGTTTTAAATTGCACATTTGCTGCTAATTTTGCGATCTTTCTATTTTGAGGTTATGCGAATGAAAACAATGCAACCAAGTTTAAAATTGAAACTCATTTCAACAAAGATAAACAAAGAACAAAAGTTTTTAATTAGTTAATATGAATGAATTAGTGGTTTTAAATACGTTTTAATAATTACTTTACCTTTTTAATCGCAAAACGTTATTAAAAACACCATAATTTGGCAAAATCACAATTACCCCATAGACTGTCACACATTACCCCATAGTACGGGGTAATGTGTGATTTTTCACTGACGTTTTTTTTTTTCCTCCTCCTTTCTCCCTTGGCTGATTCCACCCCGGAACCGTTTTCACATTACTTCAGGGTGGGCCAAGGTGCGAGTCGTGGCTCGACTTTATAATCCACTCCAGCATTTGCCTGTCGTTCAAGGGAACCACGAAAACCTTGAACAGAGTGGCCGGCAGTGGGAATTGAACACGCTACCTCCCGAATGACAGTGCATAAGCAAGGTATCGCTACCAACTGAGCTACTGCCTCGGTTTACAATTTTTTTACAATAATGCAAGCATAATTGTGGTCTAATAACCGCTTGTAATGCAAGATTAAGGTTATATCTAATGTGTTTGGTGCTAATTAGTTGAAAAAATGTCACAATTATTTATTACCATTAAGTTGAAGTTCAACTCTGTTTTTTCCATCAAAATTACCCCAGGTGACCCTATATGTTAAAGTATCCAACTTTGATATTATTTTCTCTACTATTACGTGGTAAATATCTGAGAAAAATTAATACAAATGCCTTAGCAATTGTTGTTTGGAAAACTTACTGTGTTGTCCGTTGTAACACAGAACATCTTCAAAATTCACATCCCTGCACTCAAAAAAATAATCCGATTGCAACCAAGTATATAATATGCTTGGATTTCATATCCTCGAAGCAAGTATATTCGACTTGATTTGACTCTTTTTTTTCACTTCAGTCAATTCGATATT
>JABFPB010003492.1:0-16981 GCA_022817645.1 Ceratoteleas bidentatus
GAGGCGCTGGAGCAGCGCCACTGTATTCCTGGGATAACACTCGAGGCGTTATCCCAGCAACATTTTTTTTCAGTGTACAATGAAAGAGTATCAGTATCTTAGTTTTGTCATTCGCACCAGCACTGAGACTCGAACCCACAACTTCCCGGTGCAAACCCAGTACCTAACCACTGAACCAGTGGAGTTACATTCAAGTAAATGAAATACTAAGACCCGGCTAACTTTTACTGCGAGTGAAACAAATTGTTGATTATCCGCGACGTTCCGAGGATTAGTAATTAATAACGACGAGCTAATTTGTCTAACTAATTACTTACCTGTGTTGAAATCTCACAACGATTTCAAATTGCAAACATTACTTTTGGGATCGTTTGTAACTCTGAAAACATAATTTCCAAACAGGAATATTCAAAATCAATTAGCTGCAATTAAGAAACTCGCAACTGGATTTCATTTGGAGGGTTTCATTTTCCTTTTCAAAAAGAACCTATTCATTTTGATCGTATATTTAAAATATTCAGAAATCCGAATTCTAAATAGATTTTTGGATTTCTGTGGATTCCCCAAAATTAAAAAAAATATATATAGCAGAGAAAGTATGGTGATGTTTTTCACATTGATGAAAGTCGTCGAGATTAGATAATTCTATACACAAATTGAAAGAGTATGGAGAAAAGTTTCGCTTATCAACACTTTTCGTTGAAAACAATGAACGAAAGTGTTTGTTAAATCAACCAACATTTATGATTAAATAACCGTATAATAATATAATTATTGAAAAATTATATTAAACGAAAATATCATTAGCAAAATGTATATTGCGCGTTCGCCTTGATTTTAATAATCAAATGACATGTTAACAAAAAAACAAAACGATTTAGAAACACGATTTAGCACGCCGTAATAATTAGCAATATGCACGAGACGAACACTTTTAAAACAATAATATTGCAATATGTATGAATAAAACATTGAAAACAGATGCCGAAGGGCTTTTACAAGCTTATTTGTAAAAGCATTTTTAACGAATTTTTCGTCAAAACTAACAAATAGAATACGGAAAACGTCATAGTTTTTAAGAAATCCAAAACTGTTATCGATAACGACTATTCTGTGGAATATACAAACGTCATGTCTCTAATATATATTCTTATAAATTGTGAATAAATAAGACTGATTTTATTAATAATTTTGTAACGGATGTAAACTAAATGCTTCAAGCTTTCTTTTGAATTTAATTTTCATGTTTAATTTATATTTCAGTCAATTTTTAAAAATCGTCATAATTATTATCCATTGGTTTGCGGTTTTTATTCACTTTCATTTGATCATTTGATTTATTTATCAGGGCAATCGTTTCAGTGGTTAAAGAGGTATGATAATGATTTATTATACTTGAAAAAATATTATTCTTATATTCATATACGTGTGTCGTCTAGAGCAATCCATTGTGAAGCACTTAAATTTTGTCTCACAATGAAATCCTACTCGCTGCTCTTGAAAACGAGGTAAATTAACTATGAAAATAGTGTTTTCGGTATTGTTGGATAAGTTACACGGAAAGGATTCTACGTGATACCTATTTCAGTATCAAAAACGTTTATGAAACATAAACGTTTTCTCGGTAAAAACATTATAATATTTGGAGGTTCTAGGTTACGATGTCAAATTCGTTACATCAAACGATTAAGCATAAATGAATCTTATTTTTGAAGAAAATAGCATGTTCATATGTGTTTCAACCCTGTTTTTTGGTGTAGTTTGTGCTTCGACTAATTTTTAAAAGTTCCAGAAATTTGACCATATACAAAATTGATGGGTTCTTTTTTATCAATTTTCCAAACAAAATCTAATGCAAGTTTCCTATGATTTTCTAATTATAGGGGAGGTATCCTGTAACACAAAGTACTGTACAATTTAAGTTCATAAACGTGACACCATTTACAAGTTATATACTTTAATTTTAAAGCGATGTACCACGGTGGGCTGAAAAACGTCTGAAATTCCGCAATCTAAATTAGACCTTATCCATTAATGCAAAACATTTCGGACCATTCTTTTGATATCCAAAAATTTTCTTTTGAGTTTAAAATCTCCGTGAACGAATTTTATCTTTATTTTGTTTGTGATAACATATGATCGATTGGTGACCATATATATCTAAGCTGCAGTCTTCAGATATAAACATGTTTACATTGGTCTGCTCAGAACCTTATATTCGCAAAACACTTTGGCTTAAGGAAACCGTCTGGTAAAATGGCTAAAATCTGTACTATTTGACCGATTTCGATGAAATTTGTTTTGCAAAGAGCTATCAATGGATAGAAAACAAAAGTTAACTCGTTTGTTGCAAAAAAGTTAAACAAATCATATTTGTTAGTTAATAATTAATGAAATATAGGACATTTTTAAAAAGTTAAAGGTGCACCAATTTTCATTCAATTTCAATTTAGTTTGCGCCAAAATGTTCGGAAATAAATTTTGAACAAATCTGTCACACGTAATTTTGATATAATCTGTAGTTTTCTGACATTCCACGGCTTTATGAACACTCTTAAAATAATCTTTTCATCATGAAAGGAATCGTTTCATAATGAAAGGATTTTCCGCTCAATATATCGACAAAACTAAATCCTTTCATAATAAAAGGAATAGTTTTAATACAAAACTACTACCTATTCAGTTTAAAATAAATCCTTTCAAGATAAAATTAAGTTGTATTAAGGTAAACGGATTTTCACAAAATTGCAGTCTTTTCAACATCTTTTCAACATGAACACTTTTATGAGTGAAAGAATGTCACAAACAGGCCAGAAATAGGGCTTTTTCGAGTTTTTGTACTTGAACATGAATAACTTTCTTTCAAATTGAATAACCAAAATTATGTCCGACCAATCTATTATTTACCAATCTTTATTACTAAATTCTAAATATTTTAACGAAAATTAAGTCAAAATCGGATAAAAACTCGTGTACCTTTAACTTTTTTAAATTACGAATTTTTGCAAAAAAAGTTTCCGAGATAATCGAGTTCAAAGTAAGAAGTTCTCTAACAATCACTTAAAATCTTTCGATTTCCATGAAAGTTTGTATTTGGAGGTTTTAAGTTTCGCCGTTTTCATATCTGACATTCAACATTCAAAATTCAAAATGGCGGATCCAATATGGTGGACGACAATATCTAAATATATTTCGATTTTCATGAATGTTGAGCTTTGGGGGGTTTCAGTGTAGCTAATTTCATATTTGAGGTACAGACATTCAAAAAAACTGGTGAATTCAAAAAGGCATTCAAAAATAACATCCGCCATTTTAACATCACATGTTTTTTTTTAAATATACATGATCCAAGATGGCGAATTTTAGAATTTTAACATCAGATATGAAATCAGCAAGGCTGAAATCCCCCAAAGACCAACATTCATGAAAATCGACAGATTTTTCGGTAATGTCGTCCGCCATATTGGATCCGCCATTTTTAAATTTACATTTCTAACTTCAGATATAAAACCAGCGAGGCTAAAAACTCCCAATTACCAAATTTCATGAAAATCTAAAGATTTTTCGGTAATCTCATCCGCCATGTTGGATCCGCCATCTTGGATTTTAAATTTTATTATGACATTTGATATTGTTGGTTCGCAGAATCCTCTGACCTTCTACAATTTAATCAATGATAGTTTATAAGCATAATGTCGCCATATGTAATCTCGAGCGTTTTTCACGCCGTGCATCCCATCACAAAAACATGAAAAATAACAGTTGCTACGTGCTTTTATTTAAATCCATATTATAGAGCAAATATCAATGTATTAAAAAATTTTAAAAAAAGCTAATTCGTCAAAAAATCAATTCTTGGCCAAACAGCACCAGACGATCCCCTAAAAAATATGTAAGTTGTTTTTATGTTGTATGTAATTGTTTAAAACAATATATTCTCATAAGTGAGAATAAATAGTAACGAAAAGATTCGAGTTTTGTCACGCTGAAATAATTTCTAATCCGGATGAAAAATTAAAGTATCTGTACTTGATATTCAAGTTCTCACATAATACTCTAGAGTGTTTATATTCTTTAATATTGTATGCACAATACGTTCCACAATACGTTTATACAGAATTCGTTCCAGAGCATAAGCCTCTACCTTACTTTACAATAAGTCAACTCTGAATACACAATCAGATATTGTATTTTTTACAGCTTCCTTTGTAATCGTCGCACTTCATTTTTCGCGCTGTATACATGCTCCCCATTCTTTGATTCTGTTCTCCTTTCTTTTCTCGATTTGTCATCAAAAAACACTTGTTCCTCTGAATCGCAAACCCCTCCTCTTTCAAAACCGACTACGAAAACCGACAAATCCTAGAACTCAATTTGATAATTACTCATTGAAAATCAATTACGGTGAAAATGGGATAGAGCTAATAAGAACCCCGTTCTCCTTGATCCGTTTTAGTCCGTACATTATCGTGGGTGTATCGCGCGATGTTTGACTCCTCCTCGTTAACCGATTAAACTGGAACACGTCCTGAATTTCGCTCACGAAAATCGCATAAATTGAAAGAAAACGTTCGGCCTTAAATGGCGCGCGGCGCCCGACAAAAACTCGATTAGCGTTGCGTGTTTTTGCGCCGGGCCGGCAATCGAGCGGAATGTTTAACTTCGCTCCTCAAAATGACAAAAATACGCCGATCACGGGACCGAAGTCACGCGCGTTGTCCACCGAGTCGTTGAACTTGGTGCGCGCGAAGTTCACGGGTTAACTCGTTAACTCCAATTTTAAGAAGCGCCTTTCTTGTGGCAATAAATAGTCATTAGCCGACGACGATACAAAAAAAGCCCGACTGGCGCGAGATTAAGCGCGTTACTTTAAATACGTCCTAACTTCATAAAGGCGCTTAACTCCGCGCGATCGCTAATGGGATCGATCAAGTCGGCGCCCGGAGAGGCGAACCGCCGCGCGCGCGAGATTATCGATTGCTGGGCCGACTCCATAACATTGATTTCCCGGCGACGACGCCGTGATCGGAAAGTTTGCAATCGTATTTCACTCTTGTTTGCGGCACTGAAATGAAATTTGACTTTTTCCATACGAGCACGCATCTCATAAAACTTGAGTCGAAGCATCTTTCATTCCTATGCGCGAACTTTGTTTGAATCCACTTGCAGTCGCTGCTTCTTTGCCGTCCTCTTTGCGTCGCGCCGTTTGCGTCCCCTTTTTTAAATTTTTTCACGGAAAAGTACAAAATGACCTATTTTGCGGGACCGCCTTAGTAAAAATTCCGTTAAAGCTGTAATGAGGATCTTGTCAGAATATCACAACACCTTATCAGGCCCACATAAGACCCCGATGACGAATGTAAAGCTCGGCATCGGTACCCTAACAGACAAATCCACTAAATTTCGTAGATTCGACGCCGAATCTACGTTGAATCCTCGTTCGAATATTCATCCACGTATTTTCCACATGGATTCCATGTTTCATGTCTATTAGGGTATAGATGTGATCAGGAAACCTAATCAGGTTCCGACAGTAACAAAAACATTGTCGATTTAGACGAGAATTGAACACCCGATGCTCAGATCATTGTCTGACTGTGTTACCATTCTGATGTGGCTTGCCTGATTAGGTTATAATCGGACAAGCCGTAACATAAGTGTGGTTACCAGATGATAGTCACACGAGTAATCCTAATCAGAGCTTGGGCAATAATACCTGATGAAGCCTTGATATGCCATGCCTCTTAAGGTAAGCCACATCAGGGTCACAGCATTGTCAAATCGTTATATCTACTCAATTCCTTATCAATATATCATAGGGGCCTGATATGATACTTATTGTGTTATCCTCTTATCCACTTGTTATCCTACTTATCCACAGCTCTTATGCGGCATACCCTATCACAATTTCTTCTATCGCGCGATTCTAAGGTTCGCACCTCAAGTTGGATAGGACGACTACGGTAACCCATCGATATGTATCAACAAAGTAGGCTGGATGCCAAGCAAAGGGTTTTCGGGATTTCACATTTAGACAGTTGCAAACCGAGTAATGCGCGGTGACAGTAGTTTCGTCGGGAATTCCGCTTAAATTGTAGTAGCAGATGCTACACGTCGCGAATTTCAAAGCATCTTATGTGTCAGTTTTACCACGCGTATCCTCGTCATCCGTCTAGGTCTACTTAAGGAACTCAATTAAAACTAACTCCCCGGTCCCGGGAGAGCGCTCGCGTATGAGCCGATCGATAAATTGTCAACTTACCGCCCCACTTGACGCAGATTAATCGGGCTCCTGGCCGCCGATTGGCCGGGATTATTTTTAAACAAGCGGCCACGTGGTGGCGAGAGCCACGCGCTACATCGACACTCGGTCGCAACTAAACAATAAAGCGAAAACTCATTTTGCGAGACATACGGTCGAGAGTACGCCAATTTCGTCGTTTCGCAGACGCGAAATAAAAGGGACACTTCGACGCGAAATATCGGGAAATAGATTTTCGTAATTTCAAGTCGTTGCGCCAAGTTAACAATATTAACGTAAATGTATGGCACTGTAAAAAGCAAGATGTAATATGACGTTCGTCGTCGGTGGGCAAGCCGCATTTCTTTAGAGCGTGAAAAGAAGGAAAGATTGTTTCGTCAGAACCATACCAAAGGGAAATATAGCGAGCGCGCGGAAACAGGAGAAAGCAAAGTAGATTGTATAACGTCAGAAAAAATTGCAATGCGCAAAATACTTTGATGTCGCGCCGCGGAGGAGCACGATAAAGGGCGTTCGTTGAAAACGATATTCGCGATGGAAATGTTTATTGGTGGAACGAGGGATTTTATTAAGGAAGCATTACGAGATTAGTGTGGAATGTTGAAGGGTAGACAGACTATGAAGTCAGAGGTATTTTGATTGAGAAACGTTTGGTTGTTTAATATTTAGTTCGGCTAATAAACAAGAATACATTTATTGACTTATGTGGAGTATCTTAAGAACGCTGAACCAGCGAGTTGAAAATATGAAAACATTTATTTCGTCTACTGTTCAAGCAGTAATAATTGAACATTAAAATTTGAAGAATTATTAAGAAATTCCTTGTTTTGTGTTTTGACACATTGAAAATCGAAGTCTCGAGGAATCTCGATGTGGCTAGCTTGGGAATACTGCGCATTTGGTAGTGTTTACATTTAAAATGCATTGGGAGGCGTTACCTAAGGTTTGTTTGTATTGCGACAAGGACGCTAGGAGCTAATATAGAAGATGCGTGAATCGGTTAATACCACAGTGTTAAACCAGTATTTAACCAGTGTTTAACCCGTACATTTTACGTATTTGTTGAGTAAATTATAACGGCACAACCAGAGGAATATCCATTCAAAATTAAGTCATGTCCATTATATGTATCGTTATGATATATATTCTGCAGGCATTTTTTCAGTTCCCTTAGTTTAATTTTAACACCAGTATAAATTTTGCAATGAACACAATAAATATTCTTATTATCTAAGGAAATTTTTAAAGCAATGATGATAAATATCGCGACGTACGGCCGATAAGTCGAAAATGTACTAATCTACGTAATGAGAGATACTAGAATCTATGGAATCGGGATCTATCTAAATGTTCCCTCTTCACGCCCCTCTTGACCATATCGAGGCGGTGGCGATCAGTGACAGAACGAGCACTAGCAGGTTTAAATACTTTATCCAAGACGTAACTTGCTCGCTAATCTAGTGAGAACATCAGATTAGAGCCAAGAACAGACCAGCTGACAAGCGAGCCCTGACGGGTCAACTCTCCTGACTCCTTACTGGATCAGCTCCAAATTCGACCAAGGCCTGGGTTAGCGACTAATATGACCAATATATCATATGGGTCATTCGTCGTATAATCGACCAAAAAATTTTCGACCATCGCCGATTTCGATGAAACTGTTTTCAATGGATTATATCACGTAGAAAACAAGGTAGAAACCGTTTATTCGTCGCAATTTGAATTATTTCGCTTTAAATTGTATAGGTGCCGTTTGTCGTGAAAAAGGTGCATTTTTTCAAAATAATTTAAAAATAACGTTGTAACTTGTTCTAATTCAAATAAGTGGCTTTATCTGATAGTTAGGACTTCCCTTTATCCAAAAATCTTGGAGCCAATTTTTGAACGGGTTAAAACCGATTTTACGGCCTCCAAAGTAAAAAATATAAGTTTTTTCACATTTAAATTTCCAAAAACATATTTTTCAAAAAACATTTCCAAAAAACATTATTTTTTAATTAATTTAAAAAATGCAGCTTTTTCACGAAAAACGGCACCTATACAATTTAAAGCGAAATAATTCAAATTACGACGAATAAACAGTTTCTACCTTGTTTTCTACGTTGTATAATCCATTAAAAACAGTTTCATCGAAATCGGAGATTGTCGAACATTTTGTGGCCGATTATTCAAAGAATGACCCATATATGATACAATTCCAAACGAACTACCAACATTCCAATTTCAAGGTTGCTTTAAATGTTGTTAAATTATTTTTTTATCGTATACCTGTAAATCTTCTGCCATGTAATTATGATGAATCGGTGCGACGAAACGAACAGGAAACGCGAATTGGTGCAACAGAACAATCGCTGCACAGTAGAGTTCCCTTCGCGCAACAATTTAATTGAGTTCTGCGAACTCATCATAAACAACCGCTTTATTACTCGCCCATACTTTATCAACAATATCGGAAGAAAATAAAGTAGATTAATTACAGCTGGCAAAATGGAATGAGCATAAATAAAAACCCGGATAACTCGTGTTCTTTACGGCAAGGTCTCAAACGTGCTCCACATAGTAATTACAATGCAATATCAAGTGCGCGCATTTCTCTCATTGCGAGTCGAAAATTTCAATCAATTATCATAACACAACTTCATTATTATCCCGTCAAACAATTTGTAATGCCAATGCTGGCAGAGAACCTCAAATAATATACATAGCAAAATGATAAATGTTCAATATATGACGCAATATCGTATCACTAATTGTCGTTGTATCAAATTAAGAACCCTGCGGTGTAGAAAAGTATTTGGTGGAATAAACTTGAACAATTATTTTATTATACGTGGAAAAATGAAAGTATGCATCATGATCGCCTGTTGCCATACTGATGCCTTACCGTTGCCATCCTATTTGCCAGACTGAGAGTCAGGCGACAAGATGGCATGGTAAAACTGGTTTCTTTGGTCTTTAATTACTTGATAGATTCTACAACAAATTCAATCAACATTTCGGTTTACACCCCAATACAAATAAAATCTCAGACCAATTAAAAAATATATCTGAAAATGTTGCGATAGCGCAGAATTTGATAGCTCAACAGATTTTATAATGAGTGTATTATGATCAAATAGATAGTGTATTCTTTTCAAATAAAAAAGCTCTGAAAACCTCAAAATGGAACCGTATAGAATTAAAATGTACGTAGTGATTTCATTCAGACAATTTTTTGCTGCCACCGTCGTATCTCCTATTATTAAAAATCTCAGGCGTCCGAAAATGGACAAATCACGTTATTAACACAACGTTCGTCCAACTAAAGACGCATTTAATTCCGCGAAAGTTGGAGCACCGGCGAAAAATCGCGACAAAAATTCGCGTTGGGGAGACGAGGACAAAGAGTATATGGGCACTTATGCGTCGCGAACGACCCCTTTGAATTTATTCGTCCGTTCTGCACCTCTTGCCCTCGAACAAGAGAGCTTCGAGCACGTTTTGTCGAGCGAAAGTATTTTTTTCCTCCTCGAGGCGCGCCCGACGCTTCGTTTCGTCGCCAAGTGAACATTTCATTTCAATCCCCAATCAAGAAATTAATTAATTCGCCGTTTTATCTCTATGCCCGAACAATCGGCCACTCAGCTAATCCGAATTGTGCGGCGCAGTCATCGACGCGGTGCGCGTAATTTATGGCGACATCGGCAAAATGTAATACACCCGTATACGGGGTTATTAGCGGACCCATAAATATTGAAAATGCACTTGGTCAATAGTTGAAAACGGCTTAAGTAAAAATGAACTTATGTGTAGTATATATGACACATATATATCCATATATTTGGCAAATGTACGGCGTACATGACCACGAATGTGATATGTACGCAGCACATATGGTAGATAACGCGGGTTAGAGTCAAATGACTTAAAGAGCAAACTGTCTAAACGGCGTATTGTCTAATATGCGTGTAGATTATACATGTATAAATATATATACATGCTTCGTTTAGGCAATTTACTCTTCGAGCAATCTGACACTCACGACACTTTGACACTAAACGATTTACATTGCCACGAATCTGTACATACATATGTCTTGCCATATACTCAGGGACTGATACCGTAGCATATACGGTATATTACTAAAAAATCTTTACTTTTTCGTAAATTTTCGTAACATCGTAATTTGTTATTGTAAACATTTCTAACAGCGTATATATATGCGACATATATGTTTGAAGAAAATGTGACGTGGCCAATCACATAAGACATGTGGGCCTTATCAGGATTTGATGTGGCAAACATCATCAGAGGATTCCTGATGAAAACCATCTAAGGTTCCAGTGAGGTATCGTGATAAGGTATTGCGTCGAATGTAAAGGTTGTCATCGGTAAGGTCCTGATGTGGCACGCCCCATCAGGGCCTCATCGGGCAATCTGATCATGTCCTGGTAAAGTCAGTTTGGTGTGGTTATGATCAGGATGCCACATCATAACCACATTGAAACCATATCATTTGATATGACTAACCTATCAGGTCCTGATCAGGTTATGATAAGGCAAGCTATATCACATTGTTTTAATATGATAGGCATATCTCGATGACTCATGTAAAAAATGTTTAATGGACAACAGTTCGGGGACAAGTCAGTCAAACTGCAAACTGAGCATCCAGGGTTCAATTCTCGTTCAGTCATTCTATTTTTTTCGGCATATTAGAAGCCTGACCATGTTTCCTTATCATATCCACATTGATTCTTACCGATACATCAGTAATGAGGGCCTGATGTGTATGCCTGATGAGTTTCTGATCAGGTGATGTGGCATCCTGATAAGGCCCTTATCTCAGAATCATCACAATTTTTACTAGGGTGGAAATATATGTGTACAAACAAAAGTCATATATATTTGCATATATTCAAGGATTAAAACATTGCATTGAAAACGAAACATTGAAAAATCTTTGGTCTTTTTTTGGTAACAATCATTTTGTTTACCCTCTAACCAGGACCCCGAAACCGTTTTGTTGTGAAAGAAAAGGGGGTAACCAATCAGTTTGAACATCGTTAAATGTGTATATGAAAATTTTGCACGGATTCGTCAGTTCATTCGACGAATCGATATAAACATAACCTCACATTTGAATGGCGCGAAATCCATGCGAGTAGAGGGGATAAGCCATCCCAGTTAGATATCTTTTCCCTACTCTGTCAAAATGTTTCACTTGTTTTTGTAATCTATGCAGATTTCTATATGATATATACGGTGTATATTTTTTTTACTTCAGGAAGATGCCACGTTGGTTGAAAAATCAATAGCACCCGGTTTCAAAGTCACGTTAACTTAACGTTATGTCGAAAGCACGGAGCAAGTTTGAATCGGCAATTTGGCGCCAAAAGTGTAGTTTGGTCATCTCAAACACGAGAAATCCACTTTAAAAATGCTCTACTGAGAATAGTCTGCAGTTAGTTCAGGACACGCGTATGTTCTCAAAGAATCTCGCTCTGGTCAATAAATCAACATCTGATAACTCATTTTGTTTTAATTAACAATTCATCATTTTTCGCGCCAGAAAGCCGATTCAAGTTTACTCCGTGACTTGAATCGACACCACACTGCAGATCCCTAGAAAATAATTGATAAAGTTAATTAATTTGCTATGAAGTACATTGGTTCTTATGGCAAATTCGTACCTTATATTCTCGGAAACAATAGTGTGGAAGTCAACCAAATTTTATGAAATAATTATTGGTTGTTTTTTCTTCAAGTGATCGTAATCTAAACTCATTTCTCTAGAGATTTTCTATGATTTAAGACACCAGGACCTTTTTTAAAACAACGTATGTTTTTTAAAAAAACATACGTTGAATTTGGTAATATTCTAATCCAGACATTTTCTAATATTCTAATCCAGAAAATTCATATTGTAAAATGCAAAATAACGTCTAGCTACAGAACCTCCTTGACGGTTCGCTGCGAAACGGAAAATGCAATTAGGTGTAAGTGAGGGCATATTTTTACAGCTGTTGGACAGATCTTACGTAACGCGGCCGAAATTATGGTGACACGTGTTCCGTGAATGAGTATGGATGTTCGGATGGATAGGCGACCTGACATTATTGTTTCCGAGCGGCTGCTTTTTGCGAACCGAGACGCGGGTGGAATGCAGGGAATCGTTTTGCGGGATAATTTAATGAGAATTGTGGGACGATGGAAATTCCGCAGACATAAAATTTGCTTCTTTTCGCGCGGTTAAGTAATGGCCGCCGATAGCGTTTTTGCGGTTACAGCTTGTTCGTGCTTCACGTTGTTAAGATCCTTAAGGGGAGAAAAATTGAGTCATTTGCATGCGAATTCTATTGAATTCGGCCTAACGATTTTATCTGCAGGTAATGAAAATTTGTCTGAGTGTGGCAAAGAGTTTTCCGACACAGAAACCGAATTATCAAATCAACATTTTCGATCGTTTGTAGGACGATTGAAATTCAGGACCTTTTGCCGTAATCGTTAAGCAGAGATTTCCGGTGCCAATGTATGAAAAGTAAACGTTGATTTTCAAACCGAAACCCGCAAATCTTTTACGTAACTTCCACGGCAAACAGATCCCCGAAATTTGCACTCTACGATTTCAACCTCAACTGCACTCCCCTATCCGAAAATTCATTCCAACCGCACGACCAGGCCACCTCACGAAAAATATTGTTCAAACAGAAGCCACCGGTGCAAAAAGGCGTCGGGATCGCACAGCCACGTTTCTACTTCAAACGTTTAAGCAGAAGTGAAGTGTGATACAAAAATAGCCTCGCGCTAGCTCACGAAAAAAAGTCGCGGCAAGGAAGCTGCGTTTCTCGTGACTGCGAGGCATTATTATTTGAATAGAAACCAGACCCGCCAGCAGAAAAACGCGGCGAAGCTATATGTACTCACGCAAAAGTCAAGCGCCGCGCGGTCATTTGATGCGCCTTCTCGGAACCCCGATGGTTACCACCCGTGCCCCTTGTTTGACCTTCCAAAATTTACCAGCAAAAGACCGAGTGTTTTTGACAATGGTAAAATACTCAGTGTTTTTAAAATTTGAACAAAATTTCGAAATTTAAACTTGAAATTGTATAATTGTTGTAATAGTACTGTATTTTTATCAAACTTTCATATCGAATATCGGAATCGAATATTAGTAAATCAAATATTACCGAATATTAGTTAAAATTGATGAAAATATCTGCTGTTAGTGGGACCGAATTGAGAAATGTTTTATTAATTCTTAAAAAAACGTTTTATTAACTCTTATGTAAAAATTACATAATGCTACAAAAGCGCAAATTAAAGTCATGATTTTATAGCCTCATATTTTTTTCAGTGCAGTATGATCTGAATATTTTACCGACTATGTTGGTAAAAGCTAAATATACAAATTAAACTTTAAGTTAAAATATCTTAGAATGTTATTTTTTCATAATTTGCAACTTTAAAATGTTCCGGGTACAGCAACTTTCGCCTAATTGACTTCCAATTTATTTCATTTTGAAGAGAATTTTATACAGAACAAATGTTATTTACTGAATTTTATTAACATTTTTTTTTGCAAAGTTATACACAAATAACTGAAACAATGACACAAAGAATGTCATTTTTACCTTTGTGAAGAAATTTCGTTACAACTTTTTTAATCTCAATAATTATAAAAATGTAATCAATAACTATTTTTAGTAATACAATTTGCTATTGACTGCTGACGAATTTTTCAGATCCGATGAAAATTGTTGTACAACGAACACTATAAAAATGGCCTCATTTTAAACATTTTTATTTTTTATTCGATAAACAAAAAAGTTATTATTGTTTTTTTAAAACTGATTACTGGCTAAATATCAAGCACATGAATGGCTTCAAGTAAAAAAAGAATTAACAAAATCTGTTCAAAATTGTCGAAAATAGCCAATTTGCTTGGGAGTCCCCTTAAAATCGGCTAACACTTTACAGTACTTGATTTTTGTGTTGTCTGTACCATTAAGAAAACTTTTTCTCCACGCAGAATATTTTATTCCACGACATTCTCTCTTGGTATCGGGGCCCAACATATAACCATCTTGACACAAAACATGATGCAGACAGAAACAAAAAAATTGCCCAAAACGAAAGATCACATCGATCGGGCAACGTTTTCGCGACAGTGCACCCACTGTTTGAGAACAGAGACGGATCTCGACGCAGCCGAGACGCCCTCAAGTGGCTTCTCGAGATAACAGTTTAATTTCGCGCGAGGAATTCACTTGTTTCGCACGCCGCTAGGGCTGACGATCGCGGCGGAATGACGCGCAATGACGAGGCCCGGGACGGTAATGCGCCGGGGCGCAGTCGTAAGTTAATTAATGAGCGCCACGCTCCGAGTTGGCGCGGCGACATGTACCGCGCACGCAACCGGCATAATAATTAAAACGCAAGATACCATCGAATGCTGCCGCGGCGGATTTACGACCGCGTTAATTCCGCGCGAATTGCCGAAGAATCGCGCGGACGACCGGATCAATTACGGGTCCGGGTCGCGGGCAAAAGTCGGGCGAAATTACGCGCTGGGAGTAATTTGCACGAATCGAGGTTTAATTGAGGGGTGGGGCAAAATGTAACCCGCCGTAACGACGCCGAAAATGTTGGCGGGTTGAAAAGGTATCTATGACTCGGATTTAAAAAAAGGGTTATTGTAAAAAATTCATCGGAAAAGTTTATAACAAAAGTTATTGTAGTTTTTGTAGAATATATGATTTTCGTATACATTTCTAATGCATTTTGGTCGATTTCAAGTTTTTTTTAATACATCTGAACTGTAGATATTTGATTTCAGATGGGCGTTCATCAAAACTCTCAACTAAAGAACGTAAAAATCAGAGGAAACGGAAAAAAATACCTACAACATGTTTCGTTTACAAAAATTCTCACTTCGAAAAAGGCTATATTTTTGGTTTGATGCATTGTCACAGAAATGCATTGTATTTCTGTAATACCTTATGGTTATAGTTACAATATGGTTATAATATAATTTGCTACAATTCTGAGATACTTTTGTAGACTTTTTTCAATTCAAGATAAGGGCTTGTGATTATAAAATGTTTGAAAATGATAGTAAAATAATGCACTTGTGACGGAAAGTCTGAATGTGATTTGCATTCATCTCTTACTTTAAAATATAAGAAATACGTCAAAAGTCAGTCAAATGGAATGGCTCTTCCTTTTCGCGTTTATCGGATCATACAGCGAATTAAGGTGTCGTAAATCGAAACGTTTTAACTTGGAAATTTTAAACATTTTAACTTCGACGTTTCAAATGTTTTAAATTGTATAGAATCGATTGATTGCCTTACAGAATGATCTCTTGACACAAAGTCGCGGTATAATCAGTTGATTTTTCTTGATCTGAAAGTATTATTGTTGCACTGCGTTGTTTTTACCCGTGTATTTTTCCAGCCAACTCAAGCAGGAGCCGTAGTACTTTTCTCACGAAGTACAAAGAAACCCACTTTCCCTGCATTTGTTGGAAAGGATATTGTTTGCAACTGAAGCCAAAAGTAATACAATTTACAATTACTTGTATCCCTAGATACTAGCTGCGCAATGTATTATTATTATTACTATTATTATTATTAGTCTTGTTAGTTTTGCGTTATGTAATTCAGAGCGATTGGTACAGATGCTGAGATTGCTATGGCGATAATTATGATGAGTGCATTTGATGCCCCGCATTAATCCGGATTGTTTCGTTTAAGTGGTTGCTTGTGGTAAAGTTAAATATGTAAGGCGATTATATTTAGCAGTAAACAAAATTTCGGCGGCGGTAAAAGGACTCCGAAATACATTTCGGAATGGGAGAGTTAATCACTGCTGCGCTAAACTTCCTCAATCACAAAATGTTATAATATTTCTTTGAAAACATAATTTCAAATCCGAAAATCCGATGTATCAAGCTCCGCCGAACAATCGTAGGCAAATTAAAACAAACACTTGTTATCAACTAAATTTCAGCCAAGGCTTCAAATCGTAATGTACATACCTTCAGCCTTCCCGCCTCAAGTTTGATCAAACAATAATCTGTTTTGCCTGCGGCCAGCAGCAGTATCGCATCGGATAGGCGGGTACGAAACCGAAAGCTGATATCGGTCGCGCCTTTTGCCTCTTGGACCGGAAGATGGATGTAACTGGCTCCATAGAAGGAAACTGTAAACAAAAGATTAATCATTCTTAATCGCTTCCTCGCTTTTCGTAAACTGTCGCTTCAAATCCCTCGAAATTTGTCAGACCGCGTCAATGCACATCGCATTGTTTCAACAATTAAATAGTACCACCTAATATAAGCCGCTGGAAACGCGCTAACCAACGAATAACTGATTAGCGCTGCGCCAAAACAAAGCTGGGTCACACCACTCCCCACCATTAAGCGGACAGTGTACCACGGAATTCAAGTCTAGATAGAGTTGACGGATTGTAATGAAACTTGGCGTATGAATAGCCCGTAAATAGACGATTTAAATTATATATGTAAGGGGGTCAGAGGGGAGGTCAAGAGGGGGTAATGACAAATTTTTGCATTTCTGAAACCATCAACTTGTAGAGCACATTGTTCTGATATACTTTCATGAAACAAAACAATTTTATTTGCAAAACCTACGGCGGAGATAGATTTTGAAGTATCCCTGGATATCAATTCACAGCGAATCACAGAAGAAAAGTCTGCTGTGAATCGCTAAGGAT
>JABFPB010003493.1:0-16976 GCA_022817645.1 Ceratoteleas bidentatus
GTACATGATATGAACAATGTTTCATCAAAATTTGATCGAATTTTGACGATTTTGATTTCACTATGCAAATACCTTAAAATAAATGAATTGTTAAAAAAAGTCACCTTTATTAATGTAAGTTACAATGGCAGATCGTAATAATTAATTATTTACGTCAATTCAATTCTTATATCTTTCTAACCTCACAGTCATTATTATTAATAATTTTTAACTGGGAGTATATTAATTTCAATATACTCCCAGTTAAAAATTCCATCAAAAACCATGAAACACATATGCAAACTTTTTATGTGGAAGTACAGTTATAAACCACTACAGCAATATGCATTTCCATGTTGATGGTAAATCAACACTGTCCTTATAATTTTAAACAATTTTAATAAAAAGGCCCAACTGTCTCATAATTACAAAATTATTAGACATTTACAGGGTCCGCAACAAAGGCGCAGCGCAACGTCCGTCGTGGTCATTAATCACGCGGCGTCTGCCCAGCGTCGACTTCATATCGGTCCGACTTCGCAATCTTTCATTTTGGTGAATTTCGGCGCTTCCCGTACGAAAAAGAAAGAACGGCGGAAAAAATATCGGGCGAAGGGAAAAGGGCGAGAAAACGGGAACACAATCGACAATAGCGGCGTCCACCTCAAACACGGATCTCGCCGGCCAGCGGGACAATGGGAGGACGTTGTCAATCGCACAGAATGAAATTGGTCAAAGCCGAGGCGTGAGACGAGGGCGGGATTGTCCGAGGAGAAAAAGATTGCCGCGGATCGGGGCATTATGGGCCACTGAATGGCATCCGGGGCGTGCGACACAACATACGCGCTCGGCCATTTCTCAAATCGCCTTACGATAATATTTCTCTAGGTAGCGGCTCGAGTGGCCGCGGGGAGATGTAACTGTAGAAAGTAAGACGGCTTATTTCGGCGAGAAACGAAAGCAGACGGGCACCCGAATGCACGCCATGTGTGACGTGTAATTAGGCCCGGCGACCGATAAATGATTATGTCAGGTCGGTTACGGCGCCCAACCGGGAATTCGGATGGTTTTGATAAATAGCGTCCGATGATGCCGAGGCTTGTTTCAGATGATTCTGGTGTCACGTGTTGCGGAATTTCCGAATCATTTGATGGGAGTTACGTTTAGGCGACATTTGTTTTGGGCGCCGTTAGCGCCATCTACAAAAGGGAGATAATGATGGAGGATAATTTTTTTCTTACATTGTATGGTCGGTTATAGCTTTTTCGTATCAAAAAAATGCAAAAATCATCACGAAACACATCGTGCTCTAACCTTCTAAATTAAATATTCCCTAAGAAAACACATCAGTTGAATCAACGCTGATTCAACGTTGATTCGGTTGAATCAACGTTGATTCAACGAAGATTCGGTTGAATCAACGTTGATTCAACGTCGATTCGGTTGAATCAACGTCGATTCAACGAAGATTCAACCGATGTTCCCTTAGGGTGAACTTACCGTAGCATATGGTAAATTAAAGATTCCTAAAAAAGAAACCCCAAAATTTCCCAAGCCTAATGCACATTGAATTCATTCGATTTCACTCTTTTAAATAAACGTTTCGTTCCATCCATTCACAAATAAATCATTACCATCAATCAGCAACGATGTTTTACATTATGTCCCAAAATCCTCCACTTATTTATTCCGCGAGATCTCCCTACTGTCTGGTTATCTCCGCAACGTGACTCGAAATGTGAAATTCAACACGAATTCGAAAACGTCGATCTCGAGTTGAATCCGCATGTTGAATGCGCGTGTGCGTTCAGGTCGACGAGAAAGATTTGACGCTCGCCGTGCAGCGGAACGAACGCGTGGTCGAGTTCGGATGAAAATTGAATCGGCAAGTCGTGCGTGCTCCGGGCGCACGTTCCGAGGCTTTTTTTCTCCGCGGCCCGTTCTTTTCTCTCTCGAGAGGCCTGGACCTACTTGTGCGCTATCGCTTTGTCACACACACGGGAACCCAAGAGCGCCACAAAATTATAACCCGGGTGAATGTACCGATCCTTGTCCAGGTGTCCGCTGGTTGACCACAATCTCTAAGTGTGAATGGACATTGATTTGGGACGTTTTTCCCCGACGCTTCGCACAAAAGCTCCGGAGATTTATCGAATTGTTGATGGCTTCAAGTCAAACACAATTTACTTCTCGTTTGTGGCGCTGACTTTTCGGAGGATTTGCTGGATTTCGGGCTTTGCAAAATATTTTCACGCTGGGAGAGACAATCGGACCGAGGGAAGTGGAGTGAACTTCGATGGACCAGTGGACGAGCTGATGTTGCAGTATATCTTTCGCGATTGTCCCGATTCGGGCGAAATTGCACAATGAGCACGATGACATTCAAATAATAGAACGGAGACAATTATTTTTTCGTTAAGGCGTATTTTTGTGGCAATTTATATAATTTTTGTACCTTATGGCCCATATATGAAAATGACAAAATCATATAGGGCAATATATGCACTCTAAAAAATGGTCATCTTACGTTAAGAATATATTCCAATAAAGTTATCCATGTATCGAAACAATAATTTCTAGTGACGGTTAGACGATTTGTACTTCCATAACCTCACTTCCGATCATGGTAGCCAGAATCCGGTAACCGGAATTCCTCTCACACGAAATTTGATCGGATTTTCGATGATATGTGCATATCTGATATTTTTTTATTTTCAGAAATGCTACATTATAATTTTATCAAAAATTGAATACATATATACAGTCACATACGTTTTATATATGGTCGTATATGTTTCCAACATATACGACCCATCCATATAAGATTTTGTCATTTTCATATATGTTTCATTTTTCTAGAGATGAAGGTTGTTAGTATTGTTTACAAAGAATATTAGTAAATAATGATATATTATAGGAGGTTTGGAAAGTGTAGTTATTTTATTAGTAGACAGTGTAAAAGTATGAACATTCAGTTTAAACTCTCGTGTAAGCAATTGGTATACGACAGCAGGTTCGAGTATAACTTTTCGCATGTTCGTTTTAACTCAATATGCCTCATGAAAAATTGATTCAATAAACTTGGCATCGAGTCGTTTCTGCCACGAGTACATACACTTGACCCATGATCGTACTCGGCGAAACGACTGGTCGAATTATCGTTCAGCCGTTTTGTCGCATGTACCAAAAACGGACGGTAACGAGAACCGGCGTAAATCGCGAAGTACGTGCCCTAGGCATGTGCGCGACATTTCAAAAGCCGAAATTAAATTACCTTTGAGCGACTCCAGTTCCGCATTTACGATCGTGAATCATTCCCCTTTTACGCTCATAAATTGCATGCATACTTTATTGTTTCAAAATCCAATTATAATTTTCGTTGTATGCAAAATTTGTTTTTTTTTTTAATATCAGTTCAGACTTTTCTCATTCAATATTTCTAAATATTTCTAAATCATCAAATCGTAAATAAATAATTCTCTATTCATTTAAGCACACATTTAATTTGACATAATTACTGATATTTAAACATTTTGCATAAAATGTATGTAGATTATCGCAGTCACATTGTCCACCGCAAAAAATTGAATAAAATCGCAAAACTGAATGAAAGTCTTAACCATTCAATTTCACTGATAAAAAATTATTGGTTAAAATTCAATTTGTTGCACAACCTGATTTATATCTTCATAAATAAAAGTGCGACACGAACTCGGTCACACGTATAAATCAGCGACACAAGCGCGGCAATTGGCGCAATGACAAATAACGAATTCATTTCAGGCCCATGTGGGCAGCGATAAATATTTTGTCCGGAAATTCGGCGGTCCAGTTGAAAAAATGCGAGCGCAAATTATGGTCGCGCACGCGTAATTAGGTCAATAGCAGCTTCACTTTCCTCATTTGCAAAGCCCCGCTCCGAAGGGGCTGCCGGTATAAACGAAGAAAGTTGGCAGTTATGCTGTTTAAGGCGCACGCCCGGTACCGTTGCGACCGGCATTCGCTTTGCACCAATTTACGGTCGTGCCCATTCCACTTCTTCTTTCTTTCGACGTCACGTTGTTTACCTCGCGTTACTCACTTTTTTGCACATTGTACTTTGACATTCTTTCCCGCAAACGTATGTTTACGCACCGCCGATGAATACATCACAATTCATTTCACTTTTTTGCCGACCCGGTCCTCTCGTCTTTCAAATTTCCCGCCTCGCGCTATAAGGCCGTCGCATTTTTTGCCGCACATTCTTCCGCCATCAATTTAATTTTCGAGAGCGGCTCCTCGAAATTCGCCGCATTTGGCGAGTCCTCGCAATTCGGCCGTTCGAATTTCCCGCCCCAATTCACGCGGGAACCCGACGGAAATTCGAACGCCGTAAGCGGACAATCCAGTTTCTGCCGGGGATTCGGGCGAAATTCCGCGGCCGAAATTGCATTTACGTTTTCGTGGCCAACTTTGATTGGCCATAAAATTTTCATAACCGCGTCGTCTCTCTTCCGAAATTTCGACACAATTTCGAGAAAATTGCACACCGACTTGCGCGGTAATTGTTGGCTGCGCGTCTCCCTTTAAAGTATTGAATTATTGACGTGTGTGACATATTCGGAATACTAAACGAAAGTGCGAAAAACCAGTCGAGCGGGTTCTGCCAGGAGCAATCATCTTCTTGGATTTCGGCGATCGGACCGAATCGCGCGTGTGCCTGGCCACGCGACCAACGCGCGGAGCACGAATCTATCATACTTCCGTGCATTCTCGCTCGGTTCGGCCGTTCGCCGCACGTTCTCGGTTCTGCGCTGCCGACACGCATACATATTCATAACGCCCCGAAATAATGGAGAAATAATTATGGCACGATCTGGCGATTATAATGCAATATTTCGGGGGATCTGCAATTTTAATTTGATTGTTGAAATGAACGCAGCATTTCGTCGGCATTTTTTTGCGCTTTACCATCATTGCGTTGTAATTTGGCGCAATATGTATGTTGTTGTGGGGAACGGTTTTTGTGAAATTATTCGTATGCAATAATTATGGAACTTTTGGGGGATTTTTGATGTTTGCATGATTGAGGAATGTGTGATTTGGAATTAAGTTCTTATTCGTAAGATGTGCCTAGTTTTTTATTTCATAGGTGGATTACAAGTTCGTATTTTATTAGGTACAGTTCATAAATACAACAGTCTTAGAAATGTCTTTTTGATTGGATAGGGACCTTTTAAAAGCAAAATTATTTTTCACTATTTTGCAAAAAGATGTTGTTTTGGTTTAAAAAGAAAGTAATTTTGAAATTCATCTTTTTGAATGAATGAAACATTTCGCTGCCCTCCAAAAAAGATTGTTTCATTCAAAATGGCGGCAGCATCGAACTAGAAATTCCAATTTGATACAATTTAATCCAATATACCGCAGTATTTTGGATTAAATTAGAACGAATTGGAACTCTCTGTCGCCATTTTGATTTACAATTTAATTCAATTACTTCCAATTTATGTTTTGAGAAAATCTGACTCCTCATTGGTCGCCATTTATTCCAATTTGATACAATTTATTTATTTGGTTACCGAATTGGTCTTATGTCCATTTTACAATTTGAATTTTTTAATTTGAATTGGATCTCGGCTGCTGGGTGAAAAGGTATATCATTTTAAATTAGCATTGTTCAGTAAAAATGGATTTTTACTGAACTCTTTCTGAATAATAAAAAATTGACAATGTCTATTTAAATAATTATTATGCAATACAATATTCATAACTTTTAATTTAAACTTTCTTTTTCGGCCAAAAATATACTTTCGATTGTACAAGAAGATAGTCTTCCTTTTAAAAAATATGTTTTTCATTGAAACATGTTATTTTGAACAAAAAACATTAATTTTGTATAAAATAATACATTCTACAAACCAAAACCTTCAAAAACCAATCCTTTTTCAATCAAATCGATTATTTCCATCTCCCAATGACATTTATCTAATTCGACACCGAACATCATCATCGCACAATTACTTCGCAATAAAAACTTCACCACTCTCGCCAACCGAATCCAATAAAACATGCACATACTTAACCCCGTCCACTAACTCTTCTGCCTGACTTTTACACGCGCCGAATTCCTCAGCGCTAATTTATCGGCAAATGCGCATCTACCCCCCGTCCCTGCGCAAAATATAAATCTTTTTAATTAAACCGCGGAATTGCTCAATTATGCGTAATCGTTAACATTTGACAATTAAAATTACACGCCAGCACCTCGCGGCATAATTATACATCCTGCCGCAGAACCGCCCGCCAAGTCGCGCCGCGATCTCGAGAAAATAAATCGCAATATTGCGGCGCAGGAACGCGTCCGCCAAATTTCGAGGCACACCTTGTATATCGCGGGCGAGCGCGGTTCGCGTTCTCTCTCTCGCGTGGGGCCGTCTCTCCGTCCTTAGTTTTAACCGGCGGCATCGAGTAGGCAGCGTGGCCGCGCGTGTTTATCATCGTTCGCTGCCGCTATTGCAGCAAACGCCCGGCTCATCTTAGGCCGTCGCACGGAAGACTCATCGCACAGGCGTACGCTATTTCGCTCGCAGCGGCACTCATTCCCCGACTTCCCACCGAACTCGGGCTCTCGCTTTTTATCTTTGTCTTATGCAGATTCGAATCCGTTAATGCACTTGGCTATCATTTTTCCAGTCACAAACGTTCTCGAGCACATTTTTTAATCATTATTTTTGCGATGTGGTCCAAAGTAAAAAAATTGGGGACAAGTAAATCTGACTGCGACGAAAAGCTAAATGGGATCGTAAACGATCTGGATTTGACCGTTTTCTTGAACTTAGACAGTCAATTTTGTATAGAAGGTTCACTTATTCAGTAACAGAAAATGATGGAATCCTAATAATTTACGATCCCATTTACCTTTTAGTCACACTTGGATCTATTTTTCATGAAATTTTTTTAATTAGAGTACTGTAAAATCCTAAAAAGTTATTTTGAACTTGAAACACCTCCATAATGGATTTCGAATCTCCGGATGGTTTAACCACCAATCACAACCGTAATTCCCCTTAATCCCCAAGAAACTGTGCATTCCTCTAAAACAACCCTTAACCATTACTAACCAATTTCGCCAATGCATCGGCGAAATCAATTTAAGCCCCCCTCCTTGAACGGGAGGCAAAAGGAAAAAGTCGTCGTTTCATTTGGAATCCTTTTTATCATTCACTTTCATTATCCTTATTAAAACGAGTTATCTCGTGGCTGCGATCTCGGAGCCACGCTGATAACGGTAATGCCAGTGTTTAATTTTCAAAGTCATATTATAGGCGCAAGTGTTCGTGCGCGTATAATTTTATACGGGCGATGCACTTGCGCATTTTTCGGCGAGATACGTTTCGGGCTCGGGTTGCGAATAAGCCGGGAGCAGGTTGGCGCATCCGCCACGCATGGCCAAGTAAAGACGGCGGCTGCGGCACGGCGAATTGCAAAGGACTTGCGGCACGCGAAAAGAAAGAAAAGGAGCCGCGCGCACTGTTCCCGTCTCACTTGCGGGACGGGGCCGCGAGGACCGACGAGGACGCCGCCATGCCGAAACCGCCGGACCAACGAGGACGAAGCGCCGTCCAATTTTCGTACATTGCGAGTTCTTATTAGACGGACATTGCGTGAATTATAACGAAAATAATTCCTCGCATCCTCACGGTTTTTTTAATCTCCCTGACAAAGATTCGACGCATTTTTGCCATTAGGGCCCTTTTCCCTGCAAATAGTTTCGTGGGAAAAACGAGAGTTTTTGAGATCAATTCCTTAGATTGAAGTGCAAATTATGCGAAGGCGATTTTTGCATTCCTAATTTGTGTCCACTTTACATTCTGATTGCTTTATTTTCTTGTAGCGCAATAAAACGTACGACAATTTGGGCTGATTTCTAATCTTGTATCAATATCGAATAATTATACGGAAAGTTTGAAAATCGCCCGAAACAAAACTCTCGGGTATCAAAAATCTCAAACGACCAAACACGCGGCCATTTGTCCTTTGGCGCCGGCAGTATAACGTCGCCAAACGAAGGGTCAACATATTTAAAATCTGTATACACACTTATCTAAATGTATAATCGCAATCAACTACTAAAAAACACGATTGCAAGTCAAATATTGGCCGCCGGTTCCAGACGTAGGAGCCGAAATTTGGTGGGACCGGGGACCCGACTGACGCGCAGTCCTTTTAACGTGCCCCTTTGATAACCAACTCCTTTACGGCTGATTCCTTTTTATGATTATCCTAAAATGATTACGCTCATTATACGTAGCAATAATGTTTGTTTATCTTCCGTTAATTGATCCGAATTCGGCAAACACCACGCAATAATCTCCGCGCTCAAATATTCGTCTGCGGTTCAGACCAGCGACTTCATTAGCCAGCAAGTTTCGGCAGACTGATTAAAGTTTTCCTCCCAGGTATTGGAACTAAACAAATACCTTCCTTCGACGCCGAAACAGAAATGATCCGTCTGCCTCCTACTTATCATCCAAAAGTAATCCAGAAATATTCCTCCACTTAACCTTTCGCTTTCAGATCAAAACGAATCCTTTTCTCCAAAGGCCACTTGCACTTTATCTTCTCCACTTACCCTCTGCAGTGCAAAAGTCCAAATGAATGGCACGAAAAACAAACGCACGCAATTCACCTTCTCTTTTCTCCAATTAAACTTTGATCCCCGCAATCAAGCGTAACCCCGAAACAAAAATTAATTACAACTCAATTGTGCTTCCCCCACCCCCGGCGCAGTCTCGTGACTCAATTTACCGAGCCCCACTCCGGGCGAACAACCAAATTGCGTCTCGTATTACCTCACGCCGCCTAATGGGCAGCGATTTATCAAAACGCTGTAATAAATTCGGCAAAATGCGCCCGAGAGTGATTGATACGCGGAACCCCATCGCCCGTTTCCGTCGCCCCATTACCCGTCCATTTAACATAAATCGAGACGTTAAATACGATCCATCATCGTTTCCGATCGCGGTTTTCGTGCGATCCCGGTCAGTCCGCTCCGGGTGATGCTGCATATTTATACCGCGCCCCCTCGGTTTTCGTTTTAAGACAATATAAACGAGTCCGCTGGCGCAACAATATGTATCTCTGATTGCTTCGCCTCTATTTCTGCTGCATCCTTCGCCGTCTCACGGTGGTCTATCATTACGGACTCGCGTGCGCTGCCCCCGGTGATTCTCGTCTTTCGCCGGGCCCCCCGAATTTTTGCCCGTCTCGTGCTCGTCGTTTTGCCCCTCGACCGTCCCCCTTTGCGCCGACGCGCTCTCCGCCGTCCTTTTTCAGTCCCGTTTATTCGCGAATCCGATTCACCGCATCCGATCGTCGCCGTTTGCGCCGACTTTTTCCGGCTGCGACCGATTTCGAGGAAAGTAGCGGATGCCGGTTGTCAGACGATGGCTTCATTCACAACAGTCTTTGATGGAACGTGGATGACGATTTTCGCCTATTTTTCGGAAGAGGGGATCAATGATTGGAAGGAGATCAATGGTCTGAAGAAGACGTCATAAATGACAGGAAGGTTCATAGAGACTGAAGTGGAGTGATCGATAATTGGCAGATCGTGAGAACAAGTGGTTTGAGAGACTTTTGTGGGAGAGAATCGAATGGTAAAAAAATGAATGGTTGAGTGCCCAGGCAACATTGCACCCTCCAAAGTTATCAACTCAGAGGAACCGCAGTCACTCCCCAAGTAAAAAATTCTGTTGATGCTGAGATAAGGACCTTGTTAGGATGCCACATCACCTGATCAGAAACTCATCAGGCATACACATCAGGCCCTCATCACTCATGTAACGGTAGAAATCGATGTGGATATGATAAGGAAACCTGATCAAGCTTCCAATGTGTTGAAAAAAATACAAGGTATGAGTCGAGAATTGAACCCTCGAGCTGTTGGAACATTTTATCTATGAGTCATCGCGATATGCCTATCATATTACCACAGTATTATGTGGCTGGCCTTATCATAACCTGATCAAGATCTGATAAGGTTAGCCTTAACAACTGATGTGGTTTCCTGACCAAAACCTGACAAGGCCATGATCAGGTTGCCACATCATAACCACACCAAAATGACCTGATCAGGGCATGATCAGTTTGGCTGATGAGCCAAAATCCTGATGTGGCGTGCCACATCAGGACTTTACCGATGCCTACCGTTACATTCGACTCAATGCTTTGTCAGGATATCTCATTGGATCCTTATAAGGTTTTCATCAGGAATCCTCAGATGATGTTTGCCACATCATCTGATACCCACATGTCTAATGTGGTTTGCCACATTACATTTTCTACTAGGGTCGGAGTTAACTCTGAAGCAACTTTGAGGAAGCAACATTGACTGAGTGAATTGAGACATTAAGGGCACTTCTTTTTCGAATGTTTCCTTAATTCGCATTACTGTTCGGAGGCTCGTTCTTGTTCTTGTCGCTGGCTTTGTTTCGCTGCGAAACCCAATTCGGGGATCGGTTTCGGCGACTTTTTCCGCCGATCGTGATTGCTTTCGCGGAAGTTATAGTATTATTGGCCATCGGCGGATGGCTTCATTAACGTCAAATCGGACCGCGCGAGAAAAACCGCCACCGGATCGAGACTTTAATTGGCTCGGGTAACGAAGTAATTCGTCGTACGATGCACCGAGGCTTTTTATCGGCGCTTTTGGCATTCGCGGACTTAAACGGCGATTTCGCGGGCAAAAGTGGACTAATTGAAGGGGGAAATTCGGTAACCGCGCACTGCGCTGCTTTTTAGCCGCCGCGGTCCGACTTTTTCGACGATTTCGAGCGGTTCGTCTGAGGAATCGGGAATGCGACGCAGTCGGGGGTTTCGAGGCATTTTCGCCGATGTCACACTATCGTTAACTGTTTTGCCGATGTTTTTGAACTTTATTGGTTAATTATTACGGGTAATTTACCGCAAGAGAAAAACGTTGCGACTTAATGACATTCGTTTTCTTGTCGGGGAGATTAATTAATTGTGTTATTTCAAGACAGCTTTCTTAATTGTTAATTGGTTACCGTTTACACACGATAACTTTTACAATGACGAAAAAGATTGCGTGGAATTCGAACAAAGCTGAAAATGTTGACACTTCATAGAAAATGCACTTGGCTCCAGGGAGGCGAAGGTCGCGTTGTTATGGCGTTCGCAGAAAATGTCGTGTCGGCTCGCGTGGCACGACTAAATTAGACGGTTTGTTGAAATTCGTTTTATGATGATCGCGCGGTGTTGCTCGGGACTTTTTGTCGCAGAATTAGAGCGATTTCGTCTGCAAGAAACGAATCCATGCGAGCGAGTTTGATATTTTTCAAATGAAGATGCTTAATGATTAAGGTCTTCCTCTGGATGATTTAGGACAAAACTCCGGTCGCTAATCTCGGCGGTTTGTTTGCCGAAGAAATTAAAAAACGCTTCTGGGCTTCCGTTTCGCAGATACCCGCAATCTTCCCGTTTTTTCATTGCAGATTCTTTGTCTCCTACCGTCTTCATTACCAGCATCATTGTTTTCCTTTTACTTTTACGCTCGCACCAATTTGCCTCGAATCAGATCAGGTTTTTTGTTGTTCCGAAACCGTAAAACCCGTGCAGGTCTCGAATCCGGTGACTGTAAAGAATTGGATTTCGTTTTTGGAACGAAACTGAGGAAGCAAATGTAAACATCGGCGCAAAAGCGCCGAGCTTAGCGGCAGGAAGCGAAATAAGAGCAAATCCCGAAAATAAACAGCGTCGGGAATGACTTCTGCGCGAACAATGCCGCGATCGCGAGGTCCGCCAGCCAAACACTCGGGACAAATAAACGTCGCCGGCACGACGATTAGACGAGTCGAGTGATGCGGGACTGAAAGCCGCGCCGCCGAAATGAAAGCCGAAAAAGACGGCGTCATCGTGCTACTTACATGCTGCGGCGTGAAAGACGCTTAATGCATACGCAACGCGGCCGTGTCATTCGGCAGCCGGAAGGAAAGAATGTTCAAAGGGCCTCGTCTAGGGATTTGACGGGCAGGCACGCCTGCTCGTCATTTCATTAACATTCTTGCATTTCGGCCCGGCAATGACGACCCGCTTTTTCACAAGATCGCTCGGCCTATGGCTTTGTAATTAATTGGATGGATTTATAGGTATCGCATGTTTACGTATACGTCGCGATAAACTGTTTTTCGGATTGCCGTGGTTTTTGTTGCGTTAGACAAACTGGTGATGATCTCCCAGGTAGAAATTTCCAATCCGACTTGAGAACAAATTTAGACCCGAAATCACAAGGCCATTTTTAAGTACTCTTATGTTTAATTTCCACCTTCGTACACTCCTACACTCTTAATGTAGGAGTGTACGAAGGTGGATATTAAAAATAAGAGTGTACTTAAAAATGGTCTTGTGATTTCCACCTTGAGTGTACGAAGGTGGAAATACGTCAGGAATGGGTGTTTTAAAATCGTCATACAATTTTTTTTATTTTTTAAATTCTGGTCCTCAGGTGAAAATGAGGTTAATTCGTTATGTCCTGGGCATGTTAAGGTAGATAAAGTCATACTGTGTAAATTAATTGAAGTATGATGTTATTTTGCAATATTAACAATATATGGGGCATTTGTATAATCTAATTAAAATTATTATATCTTAATAAAGAAATTAATATGCAAACATAAATAATATAAAAACAAATGAAAATATGACTCGTTTTTCCTTACTATCTTTTCGCAAAAGTTTTATTTTGTATCTAACTCAATTTTAATACTTTATTTTAATACATTTTTGGGTACTCTAGTTAAATTTTTATCAACTAAAACGAAAAAGTTGATAAAACTTAAGTAAAGCCATGGAGTATCTCTTAAAAACACGTGATCTCTTTCACAAAAATGACCTTTTTCGGTTACTCCTCTTAATAACCCAGTCATATTTCATTGCAATTATATCTCGTTACTAATTCGACTTCGCACTGACAAGTAAAGTGTGCTCCGCACCGAAACTGCAATTCGCCCAAATCGCGCAAAAAGTTTGGTACATTCATCGCAGACCTTTCTCAGAATAAATTTCACTTCTTATTCATCGTAATTGCTCATTAAACGGATAAGAGCGTTTTGGACGGGCGCATTTCACTCGTCCCGGGCCAAACCGTATATGCGCGCGCAAAAATGAAGCCCCGCATGTTCGGGCGCCGAAAAATCGCGTGCAAGTCTGCTCGCGATTCATTACGTTTTTTGTGCGCTCTTTGACGAAATGACACTATCGCTTGGAGCGCACGCTCCGATCCGCATAAACCGTCAAGACAAATTCGACAGCAAAATATGTAAGCAAAATATGTAACGACGAGACAAGAGCAAGAAAAACGAGACATCTCGGCGCAACTACAACCCGAGAAAGGGGCATAATAAACGCGCTCCGGGCACTTTTCGTAATAGTTGTCTAATTTCGCCGAAGCCCAATAGTAGCTGGCATGCAAATTGTCCGGCATTTGAATTTGTATGAAAATATGTTCGCACCTTTCGTTTTTCTCCACAAATTGCCGCGGAGCCGATTTTTTTTCGCTTCCTGGCCCGAGTTCCACGTCACGGAATGATTATCCTTTGGAAGTTATCAATGGCGAATTATCACTGTGACATGATCGATGATGAATGCTAAATGATATATGATCAAATGTAAATTATCAGCAATAATTCGCGGATGACGTACGGTCGATATAAAACTGCCGGTAATTAATAATCGACATGGATTGATCAATTAAAACGGCGAAAAATTGATGAGCAGCGATCGATTCAATTGCCGTTTCAGAACAAACTCCGGTACAGAAGATCCAAAATACGTACTTTGCAATTATTGCAAATTCGGATGAGATGGTCAACTTGAAATCATCGCATTGAGAAAAATATTACAGTAAATTTTACTGTATTATCTACACTCTTATAAATATTCGAGTTCTGACAAAAACGATATATTTTACTCAAATGATTTTCAATTGATTTCCTCAGTGTTTTGATAAAATTGTATCTTAAATTGCGATTATCATATACGGTAACATAATACAGTAATAATAGAGTAACAATTACTAAAATTCTAGGAACATTTCGTATAATTTTTTCTCCATATTCTTGATGATAAATTAACCATCACTTCCACCCAGTTTCGACGTATGGCCCCGCGGGACAATCGGAGAAATTGTCCGCCGCATAAATTATTTCCCAAAAAAGCAATCTCCCGATGCATCGGCGATCGTTCTTTTCTTTCGGAGTTCATTTCGCGTCGACCCTTCGGTATCGCACCGAAATTGGATCGCTCAGTTAATTAAGAACACGCGAAGACGGAGATAACGATTTCGATTAACAAGCCACCTTGGCGGTAATTAAATTAAATTGGATTTTTTGCCGACAGCGCGAACCGCTGTCGCCGATGTGCGCGCGTAACCTACTGCCTTTGTTCCCGGCCGGCTACTTGTCGGTTCGTTCGCCCCAACATCCATCCCCGGCGTATCGATTACACGCGCCCGATATTCGGCCGCAATCGAAGAAGAAATCGACGAAGCCTACAATTCGGTTGCGGCCGCCCGAATCGAGTTTAGTGGAACGCGTTTCGCCCGAAATTGCTCGCAAACGCCGAACAATTACATGCTGATGCGTTTTTCCGAAAGGTCGAAGCAAGCCGCTTTTTTAGCAGTCGACTTTAATGGGAAATCGACAATCGAGAGTTAGCGAGCGAGTACGATCGATTAGCAATTATGACTCATCGTGATGGATAAGTGAGTGTCAACGAGAAGAAAAAAGGATACATTATTAAAACAATCCGTTTACAGTAACCAGAATATTCTTACAGTAAAATGACTTTCGGATTATTATTTGGATGAATGGATTTCCGATTGCGATAAGAATAAAATCTTCTAACCCAAGATATTCTTGCAACAAGAATATTGAAGTTTACTGTAAATCGAATTCCTTTAACAATGAACATAAAATTGACTTCAGATGAAAATATAGTTAAAGTATTTGTAATTTTGATTTCAGGTTAACAACATGAGAACTGTTAAAATAGGTTATGTTTGAACAAATGTACTATCTGGCAAAACTTTTTGCGTGCTCCCAATTCATTTTTCTCCAACGTCATATCCTAACATCAAAACTGAAGAAACTCTTGTATCATTTTATAATTCCACCTAAATCAACGATTGATTCGTGTACATCCCAGGAAACGAAATCCATTAGAAATTTCAAAAATACAATTCAATGTTCGCACATTCAATCGTTTATCGCCGATTTTAATTATATTGCCAGATTCTAGATATATCACTTATAAATAACTCTGGCAATAAAATTTGAATCGGCGAAAAACGATTGAATGTACGAACACTTAATTTTTTTGAACTTTCTAATAGTTTTCGTTTACTGGGATGTTTTCAGTCAGTTGAAAACATGTGTTTGTCAAAACTTGTTAAAATCATGATAAATATAAAATTCGATTACTAGAGGACGATATTCTTATCGTAATCCGATTATTTTTCTGAATGTATCTTTGAAAATTGTTAATTGATATGGAGTCATTCAGTGCGAAATTATATCTTAATCATTTGTTCTCCAAGTTTTTTCGTCAGCGAATTAACCGCATAATTAATTGTAAAAGATTTACATAGCTTTTTGCGAAAATGATATAAAAAATAAGTATACAGATACAGATGCATTCAATATTAGATCGAATATATAGATATCTAATCTAGAAATCAGTAGATCATTCCTCATTGTTTATTTACCAAAAGTCATTTTTCGTGTATCATTCAGAGCGTCGACTGTTTTCAATAAAAGTACACAAAAGTAGTGACTTGACAAAAAGAATCGGCATGATGAACGGCTTGGATCGTCCATGAAATAAACAATTAAAAATGTCGGGGTGGGGGATTTATGAATGGCCCAGGTGAATGATACCTGAAATAACAATCGAGGCGGCATTGGAATGATTTGTGTGAAAAATTGAGCATTATTTCACAGCGTTGTGTTATTAATCGGGCATCCCATTACGATCTGTCTAAACGATTCGTTCTCGCCTAAAGCCATGCGCACCGACGCACCACTGCAGAAGGACGGCGCAGTCTTCCTTCAGGCGTTCGCCAACAGTCGAACAATCCAGTCAGTTATTTTGAAGGCGCACCGCGTGTAATTATGCAATTCACAATAAACAATTTGACGTCCGGAGTCCGTGCTTTGATCGATATTAGATCCCGGGTAAATGGAAATTTATGCTAATAGGTTTACGCAATTTATTTTACAGGACATTCACGTAATACACTGTTGCTAATGTGGAATTAATGTTTTGACGATCCACTTTCATTATTTTCTTATTTCTGATTCATGTTTCTGGTCACGTGTGGTGGAAAATGACAATATGAAATTTGCATTGATCTTATTAAAATGATTATTTTGTTAAAATAATATTTATTTTTCATGTTATTTCAAGCTGAAGAAAATTGAGTAGGACGTTTTCAGTTAGAACTGTCGGAACTCGAGCTATAATAATTAAATCACCTGAAGCAAAAAGATTTTTTTACATGACTGGAGGGGTATCTGGCGGATAGGATAGGGCACTTTCAACTGGAACCGTCGAAATAGAAATTGATCGATGTGAGATGATCTCGAATCATATCCTGTATTATTACGATCTCCCGGAACGAATTCGACTGCATTAATCGCGAATTGGCCGTGCAGCGATCAGAGACTCAAATACTGCTGATTGCAACACTACAATCACAATGATTATACCGATGCGCGATATGCATCTCAGTGCCTAGTTCATTTTCTCTGGGTCAGCTCCTGATCAATTTCTACCGATCAACAGTTTTATCGGACATTATAACACCTTTCTTCAATAGTCGGATTATTCTTTCGAGGCCAATCTTCACTGTAAAAAAGGAAGTCTCGGTTGAAAATTCAATTTGGAACTTGAAAACTACACTGCGAGTGCCGGGTAAATCGTATTCTTTTGTCTGC
>JABFPB010003494.1:0-16970 GCA_022817645.1 Ceratoteleas bidentatus
AATGTTTAACTTTCGTAACCAAAGATTTGTACATCACTTTGTAAAATCAATGACAATACTTAAGTAAATATTTTAAATGCTATAAAACTGACATTATCTGAAAGTAGGATATTCATTTAATGATTATAAGCAAATTTAAGAATGTTTTAACAAATATTATATATGAAAATGTCATGTATCACAATTACCCCGATGTCACAATTACCCCGGTTGACCATATTTATTTTTGTCTTTTCGTACGGGTGAGTTTACAAATTAGGAGTAAACTGTATTAAAATTAGAGCTTAGGATATTCTGTGTTATTGATTGCTTCTCTATAATTACTTACAAATAGTTATTTCGCGTTTGCTTTGCCGGACCAAATGTTCCGATTGTCTGTTGTAAATTGCTGAAACTCTGTCTCGTGGATGCATATGTAGTTTCACAAGTTCATATCAACCATCTCTAGATAAACCAAAAATTACGATTTAAAATGTCTGTAATTTAAGCATTAGATAAGCAACTATCCCGAAAACTAATTTCCGCTAATTAAATTTACATAGAGTGTTTCTAAGTGAAATGCGGATAGTCTTTCGAGGATAAAAATGTATAGATCTTAAACAACTAATTATATGTATTATATGTATAAAGTAATGAATTTGAAGAGTCCCCAGTATCACAAGTATGGTATTATTTTGATATATTATTTTGATATCTTGATGGTGCCAGTAAAATGAGAGTCATGAGACGTTAGTAATCACTCACAATACCTGTTGAAAAATAACGCGATCATGAAGAGAAAGACTCGATTTATTTCAAACACTCGGAGTCCCAAGATTAACTAAACCTAAAGTGGGTAAAAACAAATAAAGATTAAAAAAGTATTCTAAAATAGCTCAATGCTTGACCAAATAATGAAATAGTTATTATAATAAATTTTAACTAATAATCATGAACATTTTAATTGAGAAATGGTAATCCGTGTTAAAATACCTTAATTCCCAATATAGTAATATAACTGGAAACTTTTTTTGGAAACCGCAATTTATTAACAAGATAAGGGTCTGATGATGCCAATGCCGATTTGCTCGGGATAATGCTTATCTATTCGACTTTTATGTATTATGAAGAGATCCGAAGCCGTTCCGATGCAAAATTTATTTGAAAAGTTAACACACTTTAAGATATAACGAATTAAGAAAACATTTTTTTTCACATCCTAAATGCAACTTAAATAATATAAAAATATTCGCTGACTTCTCATAATAGACGATCGAATTAGTAAATTGCTGTTTCCAAAATGCCGAAAGTTCCCAATTATAATATTTTTGTGAGAAATGTTACGGTATTTTAACATGGTAAAGTAATAATGTAGTAAGATTCCTGTGTGAAATAATACAGTTAATCATTTTGATTAACGTATTGTAGAAATACGTTAGATAAACTTGCCTAAGACGTAGCCTTGATTATCTGCACTGAAATATATTCGAAATTTATAACAAAACTCTAAAAATCTATTAAAGCAATTTTTTGACGAATTGCAGTCTCTTTTTTAATCTTAGCCTGAATTTATTACAGAGAGCTGTCGATGAATTGTGGGAAAGAAAAATTGAGAATCGGACCCGTTCAATTCGATTTATAAAACACCTGCTCGCTCCGTTTGATTTTCATATTCCTGATTTATGTATGAGTACGTCAATTTTGAGGTCAGGTCAAAACTGAGCATTTCTACCTCCACGCAGATTCTTGTTAAAAATTAAGTATATATTCGTGCAGAACATCTTGAATAATGCGCTTACATTATTAAAATTACATTAATTCTGTAATAATGTACACGTCGTTATAAGTCGATACTGATTTTTAAACATTGTGATGATTTTTACACCATTGCGAGAGTATTTCAGCTGCACAACAGTTACCAACTGCAACATCAAATAAATTCAAAGAAACAGTAGCACCTTAACATACTTCAGGTTATTTCTTTCGGGCTTTTCTTCGTGCTATTTCCTTTCATTCTTTTGAACAAAAGGAAAGATTACATTCAGCTCCCGAGAAATAACTTCAAGATAAAGTCATTATTACTCGATGACAAAAATACTACGTAATTTAAATCAATTTAAAAAACAAGAGCAAATGCAATTTAATCGCAGCGAAACAGCCTTAGATAAAGAAACAATGATTTCACTTAGAACAGTCTTTAGTTTCTTTCGGTGATTTAGACAAACTAATTTAAAAAATCCTGCTTCAACTGTAATATATTTAGTAAATTGTTTTTCTATGGTCAATAAATGGATTACGATTTCCCAATATAAAATATCATCGTACAACATCCCGCAGTAATAGTTGTAATATATTTTTCAAACTATGTTTTTTAATCGAAAATTAACACAAAATCTTAGCATATGTAAAGGTTCAAAATCTTTACTTATAATCACAGAATCTTGCTGTGATTATAAGTGAAGATTTAAAATCATTGGTTCATAAGACTTCATTTATGAAACATGATTCAAATTATTGTTACTTAACTTCATTTTATTATTTTATTTGCGAAAGAACATTTCGTGCCCGCCTCGAATATTTCCAGTGGTAACATTATTTGATATTTGCTATCTAAATTCAATTCCAGAATAGAATTTGCCAAGAACAAATTCAAATAACATTGTAACCAAAAATGTAATTTTCAGAGTTTCTATGAATCATGCATATACTTTTCGACTAGTAACTATAAAAAAACATTTTGAAATATGGTTCGACAATTTCACTTCGTCGAAATTGTCGGAAGCAATTTGAAACTATTCGTGCATGTAAACGTACAGCTCCTAATATTAAATTGCACTCAAATTGAATCAAATAGCGCAAAAAACACGGTCAACTTTAACTTGTCATCGATCTTCAACTCTATCTAATAGCTCTTACAGAACCCGGCTTTCCAATGCGGTATTTGCGAAGCAATAAAATGATACACGTTAATTCGATCTGTGAATTGCACAACATTTTGTTTGCCAATAATTTTGTGAACGACGTTACAAGCTATCAGGAAATTCACGTACAAATCGCAACCAGCTTTTCATTCTCGATCGTATTTCGCCTTATCAGCGGCAACCCCTCGTACCTGCACACCGAAAGTGTAGGTAAATCTTTATTGTTTGACGAAATCCACAAGCGCGCAAATTACAAATCAAATTCCGCTATTTCACCAATAGTGTTGCTTACTGCTTGAAATAAAAATATTGTAGAGCAATAAAAGAGAATCGAAAGCTGCAGTTACCGATCGACAATTTTGAGATCGCACGAGCCTTCCGCACTCTTGCGGGGCGTCAGCCATACTTTACATTTTTATGCGAAAAGACTTTTAAAAGAACAGACTCGAGCCGAAATCAGCCATGAACGACATCAAAGTGGATTATTCATGCGAAACATATTTCGGATAGATAATACCGATGAAGGCAAATGAACTTTTTATGCATATTGCCCTATAACTTGGCGATATGCAAATATGAGTCGCCGATTTCATGAATATTGCATAAAATTGTTAGCCTGCTTGTAACAAATTCGCAATCAAAGTTTTGTCGGGACAATGGAATCACTAGCAAAGGCTTTTATTGCGGCTAAAACTGATCACAAACTGACGTAAGCTTTTGGCTCACGAGTAAAAAATGGGTCAGTGAAATAACAAATTTGGTTTGCTCAATGGACAGAACCGTTTTGTTTAGCTGGCTGTGTTTGGTAGATTGTAAAAATATTCGCTATTCAACGAGATGTATTCATGGAATACCCAGTGAGTGGGAATTTCATTGACAAGTTACAGTGCATAGAATGGTTATTTTGTTTCGATTGTATTTCTTATAGTTAGTACGAAGACATATTAATGACCCCTATACTATAATCGCGTGAAACTCGTTAACGAAAATGTGTTATCATGTAATGTCAAAAAACCTATCAGCCTGTCAGTAGTACTACTGTTAATATCATTAAGTAGATTCGTGTTATAGATCTGGTATTCATACGAATCTCTTAGACAAATCTGTCTGTGAATCGGACAAGCTAATACGACAATTAGTCATAAATTATTTAGTAATCGCGTTATAGCAAGATCAAAGACGAGTTATTGGAATATTGCTTGTGTAATGCTTGAATATTACTTGTGAATATTGCCTAAGATTTCATTGCTTAAGGGGAGGATAAAGTGAGTTTTAGAGTACAACATAGTTTTTCAATTCCAAAAACCACACAAATCAAAACTAAAAAAGGAAGCTTGATATTTCTTTATGATATCAGTTTCACGGAAATTCACTACCTAGTTGCAGAGATATTTAACACCAAAGTTTCATAAACTAACATTAGCATCATAGGAGACTGATCTGAAAACATTCATTTTTTCGAAATAACTAGAACCAAAACTTCAATTTTTTAAATTTTTTATCCACGTATACAAACGCTGACTGGTTTTGTAAACCTCACGAATTTTAAAACACTGCATATAATACCAATTGTTATGGTTTCTAACTTCGGTATTCAAGGAAACCCCAAAAATATTATTCTTCATAAAAACACTTTTACCATCGAATAACAATTCTATTTATCATAAAATAACCACGTCGGTGTAGTTAATCGAACCATATCGCACTGTTAACAACAATCCTATTTTCTACTCCCCAGAACCGCATTACCATTTCAACGCCCATTTCCAGATTAACCGAGCTCGACCACGGTTTCTTCAACTGCCCTTTCCATTGAATAAATGCAGCCATTCATCGAAATCCCGTCCGAGCTCTGCAGACAAAAGCCGATTGATCGGGGATTAATCGACATTAACCGGCTCCCAAAAAAGCGCAGACGTTGCTGTCGGTGGAGGCAAAGATGGCTCCCGAAATAACAAGTGAATACTCGCTGCCGAGCAATGGACACTGTCGCAATCGTTGCACCGGCACCGCGATAGCCTATCTATGCATTTCATCTGGCTGTAGTCCAACGTCATTCTAGTCAATATCCTCTTCGCGCGCCACACCCTCTGGCCGGCGCATTCTGTAACAACAGCTCGAGGCCGATATGTATCCTATAGACGAACGGGTCATTCAGGGCCGATCCGACAAGCACGCTACATTAGGAAGATTGCTACAAATGCCGAAGTACACGTAAATTAACGGAAAACGCCCGTGCATCACCGACAATGCCGGACATCGTTTGTATCAGTTAAGGCGACCCCAGAAACCACGTCGGCGAGTAGTTCTAACGGCTGTTCAAACGGCTGCCGCAGTACATGTGACGGTGCTCTTCATGTTTCCGTCGTTTACTGGGACGTCAGTAAATATGACGATCCTATAAGCTGCGTCAAATCTGATATTCGAGTGGTTTTCCTACATCATTTTAGCATTTTAGTACATAGAACTCGGTGGTTTCAAACAAACGAGTTTTTCATGCAGTTACTACATGCTGACATTAAAAAATTTGCTTTTGAATGTATGTTTCACAATTTTAACGAGTTTATACGATATGGTGCCACAGTTTAGAAGATAGCAGTAAGCCTTTTTGGAGCAGTGAGCCTGTTAAAGGATTGTTCTTGCACACTGATTCTTTTATTCGAACTCAAATATATATTAATTTGCATAGTACCATTGAATAAATCCAACAACAAATAACACTTTAACTAAGTCCCAATGAAAATCATAAGTTAAACGTTTGCGTTAACTTTGTTAACGCAAACATTTATATATGTATCATAATGGTCATGTGATATGGCAAGATTTGCAAAAGGTACAGAAATGGTTCTATCAGCTTATATTATAAAATTTTAATGTTTTTTTAAATCCAGACATAACAGTTGTCTATGCTAAAATATAGCCAATACAGAGTCACTATGAAGTTTCCATATGCTTTCAAACATTATCATTTTTCATTATACTATGAATATCAATAACATTCTCAAATATTCTTAATTTTTTTGTTCGTTAAAATTTTTGGCGTATATTATAGACAGTCACTCTCAGCTGATTCCGAAATGAAAGCTTATTTCGTGGACTTTCGTCGCTAGCTCGTAAGGTGGCAGCACCTCACTGTTGTGAGTATGCGTACATTCCCGAATCCCTCATGGAACAATTTCCGGGGTCGATGCAGCGTGACAAAAAGATTTAGGCCTATAGAACGAAATCGGGTACCCACGTCAGTTCGGGGTCGAAATTAATTCCGCCACGACGTCGGCCGCGACCCACCTCGGAATTTGATATTGTTCCGGGTCCGGATTTCGACGTCGTTTCGATTCTTTCTGGGCCTAATGCGGGCCTGGTCACCCTGCCGCTGGAGTCATTTCAATACAAAAACGAAGTTTCTATAACAGGCTAAAACAAGAGTCCTGTTTTAGCCCCTTAAACAGAACTCTTGTTTATAAATCCTGTCAAGACTGCGTGACGCGCCTAACGCCACACGACATTTCCTCAAAGTTGCGTTAGGAAGTCGCAACTTTTAGGACGTCGCGATAGGAAGTGTGGGGTCCAGCACTTTACGGGGACGAGCATAAATAATGCAATATCAAAGTGATGTTCAAGTTGCCATCGACTTTGTTTTAAAAAAAGCATTGTGTGATGTCGCTGCCGTTTTGGTTTTGCGTTAAGGTAGTTTGGTTGACTTAGAACGAAGTGAGCGAACTGAACATTATTATGACCGCAAAAGTAAACAACGGTAATTGAGAATTATTGGTTAGTACACTCTAAGGAAGGTCCTTTAACCGTAAAGCGAACTCTTTAAAGTAAAACGGATTTCACATTAATATATCTGCAGAAGGATCCCTTTTACCTTAAAATGGAAAATTTGTTCACTAAACGATATTATCGTTTTACAGTAAAATGGTGACTTTTAGTAGGTAAATGAAACGTTTCAAGATAAAAGGACTAAATCTAAACGATTTTCGTTTTACTATTAATAGAAATTTTCTTAAAAGTATAATCTCGTAATACGTCAATATGTATTGAAAAAGATGAGATTGTATTTCAACATTAAAAAGAGTCATAATATAAGAAGTTCAATTCACTTGTTTTAATGCCATTTCATTAAATTTCACGTTTCTAGTAACTTTATGTTACGATTTCTCAAGAACTATACTTTCAATCATATTCAAACTATGTTTCGAATTTGATATATTATAAACTTAATAATTTTATTAAGTTAATATAATATTATAAACTTGAAAACAGATAGTTTATTTGTATTTATTACTGGTAAACATATTCCTCGATTTATTCGTCACCAACACAAAGTCATCATAAGCGTAATATTGGTTTCCCTTATTATCAGCAATCCGAAATATTCGATTGAATTCATTTATTGAAAAAAATATTCCCTTCCTGGTAATGCCAAAGTGAAACGAACTACCTTAATTTCTTCCTTAGTAAAAAATTTCATAGGGCATGCCCCATCTGAAGATTGGGTCCCTCATGGGCTTTTGTGGGGCACGCCTAATATTCGACATAACTACACTCAGAGAACAGTTTGTTTAATTCAAATAAATATCGCATTCGTATACGAACCTAATACATTTATCATTTGATAAAAATAAAGATTACTTTGATTTAAATGAATTATTTATTTAAAACAAATGAAATTTATTTAAAATAAATAAATAATTTATTTGACCCAAATGCAATATTTAATAGGTTCGTATACGAATAAGATATTTCTTTGAAACAAATAAACTGTTCTCTCAGTGCAATTGGAGTCCATATAGAGCCCATATGGGTGCGCCCCATTGGAGGTGGACAGAAGTTAATGGGCCCAAACGAGTGCCCACTTTGGGCACAAGCTGGCTCCCGAACATGTTCCAGACTGTCATTTGTTCACGCGATTTTTTTTACGTAAAATACATAAAATTTTACGTGATATTCTTTAAAAAATCTTTTTTGCATGGTGTTTGGATTATATACCATATTAACTCTGTTTTATAATTGCTAATAAATGTCATTGTTACTGATACACTCTAAAAAATAATAGATCACGGTTAATGGAATCTGGTAACTATAAGCTGAATATCGATTCAATATACGGATGAGAATCCTGAATATTTACGGAGAAAGAAATCCGAAAAAGGATTCTGCTAATCGTCAATAGCTAGCGTATAGAGGACTGTATTCTCACCGTATTCAGAGTATTTTTTAGAGTGTAGCAATTAATAATTCAATTATCATTAAAACTTTAGTCGATAATTACATTGCGAATATGTCTAAATCACATATTAGCGAATGATAGTTAATACGTATATTTCTACTGCAAGGTGTCAGAGTTGGAACATTTGAAAAACTTATGGAAGCAATCGAAAATTTGAAATCATTGGTAAACAATTAATCGTGTCCGGAATGCTCTTGAAATGTGCCTGAATTCAAAAATCGATATAGTTCAATTTCAGCGTCATTTAATACTCACTGACCGAATTTTTGGTTCAATATTTCGGATATGAATTTATACAATCCTCGAGACTGATACTCACCTGCAACAGAAAAAATACAATTTTATTAAAAACACATAATTTAAAACCCATCATATTGTACAATTACATTTAAAGGGGTAGACCACATTGAACATTTCAAAAAATCGAATTTTTTCCTTAATATGTTCCTTGTTATGTGTACTTTCATTTAATATTTATTATAAGTTCACCAGGAACTTTTTTCATTCTTTCGATTTCTTCAAAAATGTTCCGGCGAGCTGAGCGCGCTCGGCACTTCTTCACCGATATAACCAGCGATCCGGTTAGTCCCAAATTGAGTAGTAGAACATATTTTAGGACGACAATGCTAAAGAAATTTATCGCGAAGGAATCGCACACTGAAGGTTCGCGTTTTTCTCTAAACGGCTTTTTTCAAATTAGCGGGGAAAATATTTTGAACCCTTTACATTCGATTTCGATGCAGTGTGGACATAGCTCTTCAATATTGAATTTCCCGAAGAAACGTGATCAGGTTTTGCAATATTTTCCAAATTGGATTTTCGGTCCGCACGCCAAAAAACAAGTGTTTGAATTTCAAACACTTGGTAGTCAAAATTAAATGTTAGCGGGAAACTCATGCAGTTGTAGCTTGGGAACCCAAGAAGTACACGTCACACTGTAACAGCGTTAGTAGCCAGCAATTTTAGCGGTGTGGGACAAGGTAGTTTCAGCGGTGTCTGATAAAATAGTTAGGGAGGTATTCTTTGAGAGTGATTTTCAATTCTTCGATTTTATACATCAATATATATTAATCTGTTGGTATTGTCAACTGTCAAAGCTAAAACAAAATATAGCGCTTCGAGTGCCGCCGATTCTGAGCGCCAAGCAAGCGCAGCGGAAAAAAAAAACCGCAGAAACTGCTTTGTTGCCACGCTAATGTAAGGCGTGAGGGGCACCATTGAAACTGCTGGAGAAACCAATGCAGTTTTAGCGTTTTATTTTTTTCAGTTTAATGGAAAATAATTCACTACCGTCGGAGTTGGGGTAACTCCGAATAGGAGTTTGTGAAGCTCCAATTCGGAGTTGCCCCTACTCCGAATTGGAGCATGGAAAAAAATCTTGTCGAATTCACAGTCCTTCTATTGAGTTCCAACACATGACTTTGTTTTGTAGTTTCCATTAGCTTATCATGACAACAATGCAGGACTTTCATGTCATAGCCCAAATGTTTTTAGGGTTATAAGTCTGTAGCATCAACAATTTTGCTGACTTGTGAGGGTTACAGGCCAGTTCTGTGATTTTCCTAGGACTAGGTTTGTTGATACCACAATAATTTTGACATGTGATTATACCGAGTTTTAACCCGCAAAGTTGACACGTCTGGTCGATCCCACAATACTTTTTTCAGTGGAGTAGGGGCAACTCCGAATTGAAACTTCATAAACTCCGATTCGGAGTTACCCCAACTCCAACGGTAGTTATTTATTTTCCACTACTGTCGGAGTTGGCACAACCCCACTTTTTTCTCAGTGCATGCTTGGCTCGATTGTCGAGCGGACGGTCGGCTGAGAGCCGTAATGAAACACCGATTAACATTGGGCCATGATCGGCTGCAAAACAATAAAACATCAACCGTCAAAATATTTCCGAATCCGAAGAAATCTGAAATATTCTGTGAAATCCGAACAATCCTAATAGTCGTGAATTAAACATTAATTTCAGGCAAACTCATTATCTAAAAGTACATTTTAAAAATCTCGACAACGTAAACACTCGGGGCAAGGAGGAACGATCCGAAAATGCGCGAGAATGAAAAACGCGCGCCGCAGTTTAAGCGCGGTGACGCGGACCACTGTGCTTAAGTGTAAAATAATAGGTCTTTCACAGGTTGAATTTAGGCGAACATGTGTTATGTGGGAAAAGAGCAACACGCATAAAAACAATTAGACGAAAGGTCGTAAATCCCAGCGCATAATGGCCGCCGCGGGTCTGTCGGGAAAGAAACACAATATTTTCACCCATTCGTCTCACGTAGCCGACTTTTTTATTATAATAAAGCCCCGTACAAACCAAATTTTAATCGCCCTTAATTGCACCAAAAGTGATTCGCTTTTAGAATTCGGACGCAGATAGGGATTAAACGTTTAATGTGACAAGTAACATACACGGGAAAAATGTTCCTGCTACATTAACCTAATATTCGGTACAGAATTGAATGAGCGTCTCAACATATTTAACGTGTAGGATTTAGCATAAGAAATATGTTGATTTAGCATCAACATTTTTTCCCGCGTACACTCTTAAAAATATCAATTCCACCACAAGAGGAATGTCTTCTTGTTGACATTCATCTTGTGACAGTCATATTATGACTGAAACAATGCATGAGTTGTTCAAGACAACAGCTTATTCATTGCCATGTAAACTTATATTCTGTTTTAAAGAAAAATTGAAAAGGCTGACCGAACACGAATCCGGATGTCACAGGAGGATTTTCCCTCCCAATGATCGATGCTGGGGATGCCGGTAGGTGGCGCGCAGGCGCGCGTGTGCGTCTGTCGTTCCTAACCTCAATAACTTGTTGTCATTTCCTGTGTTGGCACAATCATTCGTAATCACTTGTGATGAGAAGTGATTACCTCCTACACTCTTAAAAATGTCCTACTGTCACAACAAGAATCCTTCTCCGAGAAAAATCAGTTCTTTCCGAAAATCAGTTCTCTCCGAGAGTAGGAAAATCAGTCCGCTCCTTATTGAGTTCAAACAGATATCTTGCTGTCACAGAATGACATTCATGTTCTGACAGTAGAAACCGTTGCAAACAGAAAATCTTGCTGTGACAATCAGACGATTTCTAAGATTGTATGACAGGAGGAATCGATGGCAGTAGATTTTCTTTTTTGTACAAATAGAAATCTTCAAAGCAAAATATTGACAAGATTGTCCACCTGTGATCCACCTGTGATAGTCGGATTCAGGTTGGTCTAACCGGATCGTTTTAAGAGTGTATAAAAATGATGACTACACTGAGAGAACTAGATGGTGATTTCCGCCATTTTCGCAAATTAAATGGCGCTAGTCGCCACCTAGATGGCGATTTTCGCAATTTAAATGGAACTGGTCGCCATCTAGATAGCGATTTTCGCAATTTAAATGGCGCTTGTCGCCATCTAGATGGCGGAAATCACCATCTAGTTTTCTCAGTGTAATTGTGTAATACATACAGTGTGAATTAAAAAAGTACTTCATCTTTCTTTTATTGAATGAATGAATGAATGAATGAATGAATGAAAATAATGAAGTTAAATCATATTTAACTTCATTATTCTAGTCGAATTCTGCTTAATCGCATAAGCCAACTATAAATCGACGCCTGGGTTCCATTTCAGAAGAAGGTTCCATTTCTAAAAAGACTCAAAGATTCCGTTGCAGAAAGGTGCCACTTCGGCCCATTGGTTTAGATGAGCTGAAATGACATCTTTGTGAAACCTTCTTCGAGTCTTTTCTGAAATGGAATCTTCTTCCACCCAGGCGTCGAAATATCGCTAGTTTTTCGTAAGTTTGTTTATCCTATCATTTCCTAGACAAGAAAAACTATACTCACAAGAATTTAGCAAGCATTATTTTTCGTTGTGGCTATGTGATTTGAAAACACAAAACATAGCCTACTACTAATACTTCTTTCTACAGAACCCCCCATGTGATTGAAATTTATTGTTTACACTTAACAAAATCAAGACAGAGATTAAGTTGTCGACGCCAAGATTAAGCAGAAATTAAGCAGAAAGAAAAGCGCCGGACTAACGGAGTATCTGTCTGCCGATACAAAGCCACACCGGTTTTTGAAAATCTATGTTATTAAATATTTTACTTATTTTTCGGTAAAATATCACCAAAATATAATCAAAACATTCTAAAAACTAACCTTGTTTTAATTATTACACAAAAATACCGAAATTGTTTGACATGTATTAAAATATGTTAAATATATCGATATTTCGAAAATTTTTTTGAATTTTTTCTTCCCCCAGTCGTTTAGTCTTGACCTGACCGTGGACTTTCATTTTTCGGTCGTATAAGGGCGGTACCTCTCATGATACCTCTCACGATATTATGAAAGGCGACACGAGAGATGAGTTGATCAGTACGAAGGTATCGTTCTTGGGGATGATGTTGACTACCTTCCCCCTTCCATTGCACCTCCTCCTCCCCCTCCCCTCGCGGTCAGATAGCCATACCACCCTGCCAGGAACATCTCCCCGAAGGGTAGGTCCCGGTTGTCTTGCCCTGAGATCCGGCAGTGTGTTGTGGCACCGCCACCCCATTCGGGCGCAATGACCAAGCGTCGGGGTTAAAAGGAAAATTTGCTGTGTGCGGACCGGTCCCGAATCCGCAGACGCCGCAAGTTAAATCTCCCAGCGCCAAAAAGTACCTACCGTCCATGCGCTGCTGGACACTCACCACGGGGGACGCCCCTCCAACTCACTGCAGTGAGCGGAAGGAAAGTCTTGGGTGGTGGTACGAGCGACTGGAGTTTATCAAGGGCGAAGAGGTCACGCTCGCTCTCTCTAGCCGTCGAGCGTTGGCTGCACCGCATCGCGCCTTATACCCGCGTAGCCGTTGGCCGCCGAATCAGCTATTTTAAGTCGCATGTGCGACTCTCCTTCCGGGATCATCGTGAGACCACCGGAGCCAGCAGCGAGCTCTCGTCCCCGACCGGATCAGAGAAGACAGCGTCTTCTAGACTTGGCCGCCCTCCAGGTTTTCGGGAAATCGCACGTCTCGGGGTCATTGGGTCGTTGGGGGTAGGGACGAGGGTTTGGGTCATAGTTGGGTCGTATTTAGTTGTTGCCTTTGGATAAATTTTAATTGGAAAAATGCGGTTTGGTCCACCGCAGGGGCTGATTGGAGTAGGGGAGGGAGTTATTTGTTGCAAGAATTGCGAATTTGTAGTAGATTTCGGGCTAGAGAGCATTTGCGCGGCGATTGTGTTTCGCCATCCGTTTGAAATAAAGTTGTTAGAATTTTGAAGATTAAATTGTTTTGTCATGAGATCTTGGGAGTAGAAGTATTGAATAAATGGTTTGGTTTTAGAATGGGATTTGATTATTATTCACGTATCCTGGGGACACAGGGCCATCGGACCTAGAATCGCGTTGCGCCGTTGCAATTGTTATTCCGTTTCATGGGACATTCGAATTTCCCGCGTTTGAGGTGCATGGTGTTGTTTAGTTGTTTACTTTGGTTCCGAGCAGAACCCGTTCCGCTAGGACAACCAGTATTGACCAGTATCAATACTGGATCGATACTGGTCAGTTCGATACTGGTCAATGCTGGATTGACCAGTATGCTGGATTTGAGTGTCTCAAGCATTCATTATTTCCGCCAAAAAGGGGGTAATTGGGTGTCGCGTGGCGAAGGTGCTGGTCAGGACAAAGTAAGAGTTGAATACGTCACAGGTCTTACAAAAAATTGCAATTTAAACAGTTCCGTTCCTTGCCTTGTTAGATGTCAATTCTTTTCATTAACAATATTCAAGTATTTTAATTTTTAGGGCAAGCTTGTCAAACGGTTAACTTTGTGGGTGTTAAGTACTCGAAAAATAATTTTTTGCGGAAAAAAGTTTCAGAAAATTTTTTGGGGTGTATTTATTAAAGACATTTTTACGAGTGATTCTGCTTATTAAATTGTTTACCAATACTAAAATTTTTTGAAATTAATTTTGTAAGTGGTTATAATTAAACAAATGTTAAACAGTATGTCGAAATATACTGAAAACCAATTCTCCTCCCCCATCCTTTTTAAAAATTGTCAAAAGATTTCATAACATTGTATCGTACTCCCCCGTCCCTCTCTCACCTCAACAAATGTAGTTTATTACGTATCGGATTAAATGTGAGTTTTTTTAGTCTAGTTTATCGAAAGTAAAAGCATTACATTTTTCACGATTTTCTTGCAGTTTTTTCGTGAGAATCTAGCATAAAAATAGTTAAACTCACAACTTTCTAACGTTTTCCCAGAGTCTGTTTTTACTTGAGAAGAGTATCACAAAATGAGTTGAGAGAATAAATATTAAAATGAACCATTCAATCGGCGCCTTGATTTGATTCAAACGCTTTAATTTGAAAAAGCGACCAATTCCCTGACAATAGCACTTTGACGTTGCCTTAAAGATATGTTTAATTTCGACTGAGTAAACGGTGCGGCAATTATCGGCTCGCGATTATTTCTTCTAGATTGGACGCGATCGCAAATCCGCCCCGAGGTCGCGTTAAAACGAGCCCCAGTATTTCTTCTCGATCGGTTGCGCCGAGTTGACTCCAACTCGGCGCATCTTCGTCTTTCCTCGAATAATTAAGTAATTAATCAGCTTAATGGCTTTAAACCATTCAATTCAGCGAGGCACTGATACAATTTGAGAGCTCGCGGAAGCTGCCTCGGCGACACCTGCATCCATACTTTAATCAAACTAAGATTAAAGTCGTTTCGTTCCCAATTTTCATTAATAAATTATCGACGCGTTGGTATTATGTTCCCTTAATGGCCCCGAGCAACCGTTTCCTTATTCTGCTTTCATTTTGTAAACGAACGAAAAATTTTGGTCTCCGCGAGAGATTCATACTTTCCGACTATTCGATATTTTATACTGAATAAATATCGTGGCACGATACTTAGAAATATTAACAAGTTTGCAATATTTACAGATAATCTTTCTAAAAAAAACACAAAACTAAGAAATAATTTAGACAAATTACTAATAGAAAATATATATTTCATGCACAAAATAAATAATTTTACCCCTGAAAATGTCATTTTAGGGGTCCTTGGGCCCTGTTTAGAGAAACCATCAAAGTATAGAAAGTTATTTTGCAAGACTTGCAAACATGGCACGAGCAGGCAGACTTTTTCACCGCAGTTATCAAAAAAGGTCTTGCGACTCTATTTGAACTGCTAAAGTTCCACGGCTGTCAAAATATTTTCGCTCGGTCGGTCGCCCGTCGAAAGGTCGGTACGCGAATATTTGCGAAAATTTGTTTTTAATCGCGCCGTTGGAATAAGAAAGCCCCGACAGCGCTGTGTTGGCTTTGCCACTCGGTGGATTATGGTCGATATAAATGTAATATCCGCGGAAATGTCGCCGTGACGTGTCGAAGGGTAGCGGCGTTTTTGCGGAACATGCGGTGCTTTGTTTCGCCGCGCTCTGTTATTGCAACTCTTGTTCAACAAAAACTCGCCTCGGCGCCTTTTAACCCCACTTTTTTTTCCGCCATTCCATCACGTGAGCTGAAATATTTCGCAAAATCGAAACGTTTCGTTTGCGGCGGCAAAAAAGTCGGCATTTTTTCCAGCCGCGTGTTTTTGTTCGCGGCTCTCCCCAACTTAAGCCCGCAAGCTTATAAAGTGGCCGCGCGCAATAATCGTTTGCGAAGTTTACCCATCTGAAATTCACTGGAGCGACGTCTCAACATTTATGACCGTCACCTATCCGCGCGTTAGAAAGCGTCGAGATTGGAAACCGTACTCCTCGGTTCTACGCGAAAAAGAGCCGGGAAATATGGAAGAATAAAAGCAGAAACGAGAGTGAAAAAAGAGGAACGGTGAGGCGAGGCCACTTGCGAGCAAAAAACAGCGTGAGCGTAATGTTTAAAAGATGACGATAAAAGCGTCAACTTTATGCAATAAGCGGGTCTGGGTGTGGCGTGGAATTCCGTTGCGAGTTAATTATTTGGCTCGCCGGATCGGTGGCGAAGTACCACTCGGCACACAAGCTTTGGTCACCTTTTGTGAAGAAATCCAAAAATTAGTATGAATGAGGCTTTTGATTAGCATATTTGATGACGTGGGGAAGAAAAACTTCAGGCGATGTAATAAATGTATTGATGAAAACGTTTATATATAATGAATCAGAATATAAGTGAGTTATAAAAACTTGTACATTTCTGTTGAAAGCTATTTTTATACGCTGAGTTAACTGCAGTTTTCGGGATATCTTCAAATAAATACGACTGGTTTCCTTGGTTATAAAATTACATAAAATGTTCACTTCTCATTGTACAAAAAGTGATGCAAACAACTTGTTCACCTCTTACGAATTATGGTCAAATGACTTATGACACATTGGTACTCTTAATTTAAGGGGAGGTTCTCATTCAAAACTTTCAAAAAATCGTTTTTTATTTTTTTGCATTTTTCGAAAGGTATAAGTGTCTACTATATGGGGTTGAAAGGGTTTTTCGATCCGCGCGTTACAAAAGTTGCTACAGGCCATTGTTCGAAGCTGCGTCCCGGCCGCCAAAGGAGGCTCTCGGCTCGAGACGCGCGCCTAAGGTAGAAACCTTTTCACGGCATTATGTTTTTATTTTTTTTGTCCGCCATATTGAATCCGCCATTTTTATTTTTCGATTTTTACACATTTACCTCAAATCCGTGTTCAGAAATCGCAAAACCCTTCATTTCTCATTTTTGGCTTCAATCGCACATGTTTTTATTTTTTTGGTCCGCCATATTGAATCCGCCACTTTTATTTTTCGATTTTTACACATATTACCTCAAATCCGTGTTCAGAAATCGCAAAACC
>JABFPB010003495.1:0-16962 GCA_022817645.1 Ceratoteleas bidentatus
TAACGCAATTACAGAATAAAAACTCATATTGGAATCTATTGAATTATATTGAAATCTATTGATTTTCGTTTGCTGGGGAAACTTTAATAATTGCTTTCTCGATTCATACGTGGTGAAATGTCATTTTTCGGGTGTTAATCGAAAGAGCAATATTAAATCAACCAAATTATATACATCTAGAGTAATTCTTAAATCGTTAGGTTTGAGCGACTTTCTACCTTAAGATACTGCCCTTTGAAATCTGTGATTAAGCGACTGACTCCTGAATGTGGCTGAATTTTTTCGCCTATATCCAAAGAGATTATTTGGACATTATCAACTCCTCAATCTGCATTCAACAAATGTGGCGATTCAAAAAATGTTTAATTCAATTCCAAACGTTTAAAAATGAATGAGCAATTAAAATAAAAATCCATTTCTTTCCAATTCATCTCTATCATATATTTTTTGTACAGCACAGGCACAGCTCCAGTTTTCCTTTACCTAAAACGCTAAAATGCATCATTTACTAAAACCACCTAAAATTGACATAACACTATCCATCCGCAGAGATACCAGCATTTTTCCCAGGGTAGATTTTTGCGTCGCGCGAGATTTCACGGGCTCGGCTAAGCGCGCACTTTTACCTCTTGAGCTTCTTTCGCGGCATGGTTTAGTCGGCGACCAATGATTACGGCTGCAGTAATGAAAGCGCCCTCGCTTGCGCAGGTGCCGTCATGTAGCCGCCACCGCCGCCAGGCCGCCACCTCCGTCGCGCTCATTCGCCAACGTGCGGCGACAAGCGTACTCCGACGGATTCAAATCGCCGAACGTGCCTGTTTCGCGCCCGACCACTTCGCCCGCCAATCTCGTTATGAAATCGGCCGCGATTCTCGTTTCGCTGGTGAGTCTGCGCGTCGACGACTTTTCCGAATCGCCACCCCTTTTTCCCCGAAAACGGAAAACTGTGTTTATCTTTTTTCCAACGTGCCGTTTCGTGGATTTCGATGGCCGCGGGAAAAAAGTGCACGAGTGAACGATCGCCGGATCGGTTCGGCTAATCAATTTCGCGCGAGTGGTTATAAATATTTCAACGGGAAGTTGAAGTTGTTATTAAGTAATGCACACTTTGGCCCATTAACTCTCGTTGATCGGCGCGACGATAAAAAGCGCGAAACGATTCAGCAAATAGGATCTGGTTTGGTAACGAGTTGTAATATCGAAGAAGCGGGTGTAACGGTAACAAACTAGATGACTTATCTTGGATTCGAGAATCGTACTTTTCGTTTGATATCAGTCAGTGATATCGGTTGAACTTGTGATTCGGATTTGTGGCAACACGCTGTTGTTTTGATTTTGTTCGAGATAAGGCCAATTTTGGAAGAAACACCGCAAGCTTGGTTTTCGGATTTTCGCTTCAATCCTCGATTTATTAAAATCTTTATTAAACGATTTTCTTACAGCGTTGTAAATGAAATAGCTACAGTTTTTTATTGGAAGTTTAACAGCTTTTTCACTTGTTGAGTGTATCATTAAATCTAAATCAGGTTTAAATAATATGACATTTACGTTTGTTTATTTGCGCTAACTGTACAACCGAAACGAAACTCATTCATTCATTCTTTCATTCATTTCTTTCATCGTTCATTCATTGAATTCTTGCAGCAGAACAAAGTAGTGTTTTCAAGATGTTTTTATGTAAGAACGTCCGGAAACGTTTTTCTCGAATATTACGCATGAACATCGAACACTCGATTTTTAAAAGGTTGATTGAACTTGAAGAAAATATGTGGCCCAGTGACACCGCGCGTTTCTTCGAAACTTTCTCAGTTCTAATTAAAGCGAGGCAATTTTTCTGGGTGTAAACATTAGTGGCGCGAGTGTGTTATGAATAATATATGAAACGGGCGGCGGAAGATGTAAATTGGAGATGTAAATGTTGTGAAATTAGGTAAATGCGTGTGGATGAATGACGGAGGATTCATCCGAACGGTTTCATCTGTTCCAACGGCGGTAACTGTTTCGGATTTCGACGTTGTCATCCGGGGCGAATAATTGCAAATCGGAATTCCGGCTACATTCGTGCGGACAGTTATTACGACTTTTCTTTTCTTTTTTTCCGTGACTGCTGAACTTGACTTTCACTTTATCGAGGAGTTTCGAGTTTGACACTCTAGTTTCGAGAAGTAGTCGTTGATGTCGCAAGTAGATTAATCTGTCAAATAATTAGTTTGATAGATTGCATGTTTTTTTATTCTTACACTAGTGCAGAAATTATAAATATTTTATAGGTCACTTTTGATGTTTCGAAAATTAAAGTTTTAACGTAGATACAAATAGTTTTTTCGGTATAACAGTTTACAGATATGTACGTTTTGCAGAGATTAAAAAATAAAAAAGCTTGAAAAAGTCACTTTCCACACTAATGGAGGTATGACTCTTTCTCTGTGAGTGTCGAATACTGAATTTTCTGAACAATGTAAAGTTCTAATATTGTAAAGAATTTTGAATTTTATTATTTTCGTTTTTTTAGAACGAATAACTTTTTGAAAAAAGTGACTTTTTCATCACAAGAGCATAAATAAATTTTGCATCAAGAAACGAAAAGTAAAAATCTCGTAGTGAGTGATTTAAATCGGATTTATTTGATTTAAATCAGATTTTTTTATTACATGTGTTTAACATAATATTATTATAATATAAATATCATAATTTTTTATATGAATAATAGTAAATAATTGATCAACAATAATATAATAGTTATAAATAATTATATTAATCATTGAAAAATATTTGATTTTGTTAGACACATATCTGATTCATTTTGTAACTCAATCATGATACAATTAATCATAAAACAAACAGGTAATGTCACTTCACAATGTAAAAACCGTATAGTTTAGAATCAAGATTTTGTTCTTTATTTTTAATGCCAGTTTTGACCATGCAAATTCTTATTTTATCAACTTTCTATTTATCTTGAATTAGAGTTACAATTATTAAATTAGAGAAATGTCCAGTTTTGTTTCAAAATAATGGTAATTTTTTGTTTGATATTTCATTCTTTAACTCATAAAAGTTGAAAATAAATTGGTTTGGATTTTAAGTAATTGAATGTTTTTATTTCAAACAAATTTCATAAAGTTATATCTTTATGATTCAATCAAAATATTTTGTCCTAAAAGTTTGATCAAGCTAACCAAATTATTACTTGTAACATTTCTTTTATAATTTTAAATTTGTTAATTCAATTTGTAAAATACATAGTATTATTTTCTATTAAAGGAAAATTACAACTAACAAAACAGTTCACATGCTAAATTTCACAAATATACCATATGTTCTATGCACTCTTAAAAATCTTCATGTTATGTTGAAAAGACTAATTTTGTGAAAATCCGTTTATCTCAATACAACTTAATTTTATATTGAAAGGATTTATTTTAAACTGAATAGGTAATAGTTTTGTATTAAAACTATTCCTTTAATGATGAAACGTTTGTTTTAAGATTGTGCAGAAAATACCATGTTAAGTATGTTTTTATTCTATACAAATTGTATTTTAACTTGAATAATCAACGAAAAATATACCTTGATTTAAATCATTGATTTTTTTTATAAATGTCATTTGATTTAAATCGCGATTTAAATCAATGATTTAAATCACTTGATTTAAATCACAGAAACCCTAGGGTAAGAATAGTAACTTTTCTACAATTAGAAAAAAATAGTCTATTTTGTATGAAGGGCGCAAAGTTGCACTTTTCCGTCCGAGGTGAAAAAGGTCATTATGCTTGTAAGCATTAAAAAACCACACCGGGTATCAGGCACTCTTCGCCTAACGAAACCACAAGAAATGACATTCTGCATGAACCATTGTCAGGTTATTGGTATTTCGATGCAGATTGGCGTGCTGCAATCGGCGAGCTGCGAGGGTGGCGGTCCTAGCGCTTACGGCTACGACGCGTCTTCAGTGTGCAATCGGCCGTACAACTCGCGCGCCAGTCGCGCCTACCTGGAAAATCTGCCGTGCGACTTTCGCCATCAGAATTGGTGCACCGTCGCCGGAAGCGCCTACCCATGGTAAGCGGCGAACCACTGGTTCCGCGCATCACTTATTCATGCGCGCCATCGGCCGATTTACGTGCGATATCGATCCCGCGACTGATAAGGGCCATTTTTGTCGTTTCAGGCACGCGGTTCGGCGATTCGTGCAGGAAAACCAAGGCCTGATGCGACGCATGTACGGCGTCGATCGGCACATCGACATTCTTAAGGCGGAATTTGAGAAGAACGACGTCGAACTGGAATACGACGACCGTTATGAGCGCTATTTATACGAGACCAGGTAGATAAGCGCGCATCTTTACGCCCTTTGCCAATGTCAAAGGATTCCGCTTGGGAGGATTACGTTCATGCCAAGTTTCGTGATTTCGAAACGGCGAGCGAAATGATACTTTTATTGGTCTATAGGAGTCCAGGGAATTCCTGAGAAAATTTGTGAAATTTCGTTGAAAGGCTCGCAGAAAATCTACGAGATATGATTTATTGGATTTTACGTGTAGGAAGATTAGAAAGAAAGATTTCAGAACATCATTTTACTCGTTATAAGAAGCTGAGAAATTTTGGAAGAAATCTAGATATTTTATCGTGTTTAGAAGGCATATTTCCTTTGATTTAAGTATAAAGACAACCACATTTGAAGTATTACGTAAAAAAAATGTTTTTTTTTGGAAAAATGTAGTTTTTAATGAATTTGTCATTTTTTGGAATACTCCAAATGATCAATGTTGTATAAAATTCAAAATGCAATTCATACAATTTTTTAAATCGTCATAAATTGATTGATCTTCATTGGTTGGAATATTTGACTTCATTCTTTCTTTTATTTCTTCTCCAGACGCCACCGCGACAATTTCGGTCCTCCGGGTTACACTTACGAGGACGACGACTTTTCGGGCAAACACTACACGAACCATGGCTCCTCAACTAAGAGTGGGAAACTATCTAAGAGGTACCGAGACCCCACGAGATCTCACTTCCGAAAGTCCAGAGCCCACGAGATCCTGGCGACAGATCGAACAACCACCCCTAACACCAAAACCACGAAATCCAGTCCTACGACCACAATGCCTTCGACAGAGAAGGGAACGAATCTCAGAGAGGAAAATATGGTGACTTCAACGACTGATTCGACGATAACTGAAATTCTGGAAGCGACCACTCCGATGGAACGCAAAGTGACTGTTGACTTAGAGACAGAGAGACCAACCACCACATTAAAGAATGCAGAAAATGGGGAGAACTTTCAAGAGGAGTTCAACTCCACGACGACTGTACCTTCTGTTGACAGAACAGATTCAGTTCACAATTTGAGCATCAATGAAATCTCTGGACAGATTGATAGGTAATTGTTATCTGTCTCAGTAAAGGAGTAATTCTGAAATATTTAGATGTTTTGTGTATATTATACATTATGTTCTATCAGAACGTAATTTTAGTATGTATAAAAAGTACGAATAAAGATGAGGAGGTAGAAGAAATTGAATTGATGAAAGATTTGCAATTCTTTCTATTTATTGATAATACATGTGATGGTCACTGAAATAATTGGATCTTTTTCTTCAATAGGATGGATGTTGACATAGAAGAACTGACGGAAATACCTGAAGAAGAGATCTCGCAGGATAAAGATGATGATAGCAGTTCCTCTTCTACGCGTGGACCAGATGTACAACAATTCAGACCAAGACCGGAGTATAAACCATCGGAAGACAAACAGAGCACTGCCAAACCCGACAACTCAGATACGCAGCATTATCACCAGGATATCGACTCGAAAAATCAGCATCGAGAAGGCGTTTTGAAACTCCGTGGAATGTAAGAATGAAATACTTCTGATGTTTTCATACGTTTAATTGGAGAAGACTTTCCCAAAATTCACAACAATTGTATTGAACAATTTAAAATAATTTTGGATAATGTATTCATCTATTTATTTATACATAATTTATACAGCGAAAATATTTCATAAAAACGGATAGAAATGTTGAAATGTTCTATTCCATTGACGTATCAATGTATTCTTAAAAAAAACCTTTAAAACTATTACAGCATTCAAACCAGCTGAAATGAATTCCAACCATTTAAATGAATGCAGAATTTGGCCAAAAATCCTAATTTTCTATTCATTTTTTCTATTCAGTTCTATCAAAATGTTTTTCAGGGATACTATATCAGTATTTAATTTCAAATTCTTTTTCAGAAACGCTTGTCCAGTTAAAGACGAAGTTGTCGCACCTTTGTGGGCAAATAATACTCGGGGTGAGATTCTGGCATTGATAAACCATTACCCATTCGAGCAATATGTTCATTGGGAAAAATGCACGTGAGTACACATTTTTTATCCGAATTTTTGAAATGATTACTTTGGAAGTAATGAAACTGCAAACCTAATGATCATTGTAACATTGCTTTAGGCACGAAAACAAGCAGATGTATTGTCGCGACGGATGCAGATGCGAACAGCAGTTCCGACTCCACCGACTGCTCGCATTCGACCCGAACAACGAGTGTCGCGGCATCTTCAGCGATTGGTTTAAGTTCCCCAGTTGCTGCGTGTGCCGATGCTACGATTTGCCACTGGAGTTCCGAGTGACGTCACGGTCACCGCGCAATTTGAAGCGGAAAATCAAAATTCGAACCCCGCGTTACTAACGCCGCTATATTCACACTTTCTAATCGGACTTCGTAAGGCTCGTGAATTCAATGACACTGTCATTACTGTTTTATAATGCGTCGACCACTAAATGTTAAGCTTAAGGTTACTTTATCATTTGTCGCGCCTTCTTTTTCTTACTGACGAATCATTCGGGTAAATAGTTCGATGTGAGGAAAAAGGTCACTTTCATTTTTTTAAATGATTTACATTTTTGGAGAATTTGGTATTTAATCAAACGTAATCAAATGTTTTCAAAACATTGCTAATCTGATAATTGAAATTCGTACAAGTTCCGAGTCTTGCAGGTGGTCTAGAAAGCAGTTTCGAGTGAAACGCTTTTTCATTTGCAAGGCGTTAATTGATTGGTATGAATTCGCATGTTGGAGGATGTGAGCCAAGAAAGATAAAAAAGCTTGCTGATGTTCTGTACATCTGTTTTTATGATAAAAAATCAAATGTATTTTTAGGTATTTTGAACTTTCTTGGGTCATCGAGAAAAATATTCCAGTAATTTTTAGAATATCATAAAGTAATCGCGACGAATTGGGTCGTTTTTGGAAAAATTAGTGAAAGTTTGAACTTTTCTCAGATGATATAGTACATTTTACTTGATAATATATGATCTTTGATCTATATGATATGGAAATGTACTTGAATTCTCCAAGGTGATCTTCTTAACTGAAAATCTAATTTATTTGTGGTGTACTTTAAAAATAATCAGAGATGGGCATCGCCAATTATTCAATTATTTTGGAAAAATTGTAGTATTAAAGCTAATTTTATTTACCTACAAACCATTATTATTTATAACATTTCTTCTATGATTAATACATTATTTATAATTACTAAATAACAAGCACTACAATCGTTTACTAATAAATATTGATCACATTTATGCGAAAAAAGTGAAAGTAATGGGTAGTTGAGTAATTTTTAGTTGAGTTATTTTGTACAAAAGCAAGAAATTTGTCTGTTTATGGTATTGTAAAATATTTAATTTAGTGATGCAAGAAATTTTATAATTCATATTTTTTTAAGCAAATGAACACTGTTTCTGTAATTATGCAAAGTAATTGACTAATTTTCGATACCCATCTCTGAATATAATTATAAATTTGTATTTAATTTATGAGATGTAAAGATTATATTAACATACGAAAGGTACTTGAATAAAATACTCAAAGAGTAATTTATCATTGTTTTATTTGTTCTTTGTACACGCGAGAACATATCGTTTACATAAAAAAAGTTATATAAACAATAACGAAAGTTAAACATTAATACTTTTTGGACGTCCACTCAAAGCTGAAGAAATTCAACAGTAATACTTAAAATACCTTCATCTACTATACGATTGAATAACCAATAGCATTGCGTATTTTTATACATATACTATATGCATATATCGTACACACTCTTACATATAATATATGTATACTCTACTTGTATTCAATGTAAAATAAAAATGTATAAATAAGTTATACATTAGGATGTCAACCGACGTTGTTTCAGTCCCAACATATCTGTAGCTTAAGTCATTTCTACAACTTGCTTATTTCGACCGTCGAAACCGTCTTTTCAATAGTCCAGTTTTTCCAATGTTGAGTGCACCCCAATTTACTGATATTTACACAAGATAATGTATTTGGTATCAAAATCATTGCAAGACAAAAAGTGGACATCGAAAAGAAATTGATACTCGAAAAAAGTGATGAAGTATTTTATAATACAACAGTGTACAATGATATATAACAGCGTAACTCTAGTAATTCGTTACAACTTTGTTGTAATCTTACAATTATGACGTTTCGATTTGCCGGGTCCGATTTCAGACGTTGATCAAACGTAAAACGGAAAAATCAGCTGATGCTGAATTTCGAACCGATTTCCAGACTGTTCGAGTATAAAATTTTCATCTTGCCTTTCCCTGACATTAGTCTAAGTCAACGGTTGGTTGACAGCCACAATTTTTAAGGATCGAACGTGTTTTGTATGTTAGTTGTATTTTCGTAGTTCACAAAGGCTGACATTGGTCGTTATTGAAAAATACCCTTTTCCAATGTATTTCAATAAGCTATTTCAATAAGCTACGTTTTCTATTGCTTTAGAGTGAGCTAAGTTTCAATTCTTTGAGTCAATTTCAACAGTTAGATATTATTTTAAGAGATAACAATAGTGATATCACTGGATTACAACCAGTGTACATATTAATTTCAAAATATAATTTCATAATAATTTCAAAATTTCAACATTACTTGTCGCAAGATTCATCAGCAAGGTACACGGTAACGTGTTACAATATTCGTGGACAATTTGAAATATAGCATATATTGTATAGCCAAGATGGACTATTACGAGTTGGCTGTTCCTGGTTTTGATTGTGATTGCTTTTATTTAATGCTTTGAATTTTTCACGACAATATTTTACCCTGTACCATACGTTACATAGTATTCAGAAAATACTTGTTCTAATTTATCATTTTATTTTCCTAATGATAACAATTTCAATGAGACAACAGAGATGGATGATCTGAGTGATATGCGAATTTTGGTCACGATCCAAAAAATCGAAGAAAAAAGTGGAACAAATTATTTTTGCAAAGCAAATGAAATAATGAAGAAACTAGTTTATGAATCTCGAAACTGCAAATCCTAATAAAAATTTTTTCTAAGACTTGAAAGTTAAAATGAAATTCAGAGGAGAATAATTTTATTGTAAATTCCAAAATCATTGTGTTTTTAATTTCGAAACTTCTCTGGAAATAATCTAGAAATTCCTACGAAAACTCAAAGGATTAAAATCGCAAAAAATTGTTCACCTTCAAAAATAAAAAAAGTATCATCGATCTCTGAAGGAAGGCACAAATCTATTGTATACTCTCGTATAAAAAATACAACACTCCCAATTAGATACTCTATCACAACCGCAGTTCAATCATCGTCAAAGTCTTGTCAAAAAATGCAACGAATAGACAATTGAAACTATCGTTTTTGTACGATCACAGAAAGCAACGTTTGAAGTCTGAATACGAGAAAGGCTGGCGTTTGCGCCGCAGTGTGACATAACAATGGGACTCGTCAACGATTATTAATATTAGTATTGCTTTCACACGATACAAGAATAAGTAGAAGGCAGGATCGTAACAGGACTGTTGATTTTCGATTTGTGTTTGATCGTTCGCTTCGTTTATCCTCGTTCACTTTGACAGTGTCATTTGTCACGGAAGATCGTCAGCAATAAGTCACCACAAACGACTCGATAAATAGGTACTTATAATATCAGTTATAACATTGACGCGAGTGCCGGAACCAACGAAATTCCATAAAAGTCTTACGGAAAGTACGCTCAATCGCGAGAGTAAAAAGTAGACTTGCGAATGGATCTGTTCAATTCAAAATTCCTGTTTAAGTTTCAAAGATCTCCAAAATAAAGTCTAAACTTTTAAAATCATTAAAAATGTTATCTAAAAACATCAATTTTTTTCATTTGTTTAAAAACATTTAAAAATTAGTAATTTTTAAAAATATTTAACTGTTTGTTAATTTTCAAGATTTTTCAAACTATTTTTATTTTAAGATTTTAAGATTAAGATGATTAAAAAAATATCAATGTCGTACAATTTTTATGAATTTCAAGGTTTCTGAAATTTCAAAAATATGTTTTAATTATTAAATTACAAAATTAAAGTTTACTGACAATTATTTAATATTTTCAGAGTTAAGAACGTTTTGAAAGTTTTTGTTTTGAAGTTTAAGAATATCCCAAAATTTGTATGGATTAGATATACATAATTAAATTTTTGAGTTTTTATAAACTGAATTTTTGAACAGCTCAAACTTTTTGAACATTTCGCAACCCTAGTAAAAAAACGCGATCGAAGCCGCCGAATTCCGTCACTCCCAGCACGATTTGACCATTGATTTCAATTCCTTATTAATAGCGGTGCGAGTGGCACACCTTGATACTTATACCGAGTGGATATTGCATATTGAATATATTAATAGATTCAAATATGATATTGAATAATAAATAGTTACAATAAATACGACACAACGGTTGACTAGTTTCAATCTACTCTCTTGTTCTGACTTGACTGGAGGCACTTTTGGATTCTTCGAGAATTCTTGCATTGTCTTCCGATTGAACGTCCACATGACATTTCCTGCTTTGAACTGAAAACAGAAATCGGACGAAGATTTTGTAGAAATTCGCGCATTGGGGAGAGGCTGCACAATAATACAATAACATTAGATCTAGATAAACGAACTCTGAAGTCTAAACAGAGTCATTTTCGATTTCCCAATTTATAAGGCAGAAGTCTTTTCTGGAAGAACAAGGTGACCTTGCTTTTGCAGATACAAATTGAAAGAAAATTTGGGATAATTTTCATAGAATTTGTCGAATTTTAGGCAAGGTTTCTGCGAGGATTTTTGAGTCACATTTCTAGGGTAACTTCATGTAGAATTGCAAAGATTTCGTACAATTTAGATGGCAAATTGAACTACCATGTGAAACAATTTGAATTTCAAATAAATAAAGTCATTTCAAATGTTTGATTTGTTTAAATTTCCCTGGTGAAAGTAGGAATATATTGGCCGTGTAGGAAATATATATTCCCAACATATTCGCTACATATTCCAAACATATTCCCAAAATGTCCTATTATATTCCCAATATATTCTCAATTATTGCTTTAGTACAGTTGGAAATTTGCGTTAAAATTTGAAATGTATTCTGGTGAATATGAGATTTGTAAGACATTGCAAGTCAATCCAGGATCTGAAATAACAAGAAACAGTTCTCACTAAACCTCAGTCAACCTCATTTTCTCCTTTGTATACCTCATTTTTTTACAATCAAAGAAGGACAATCACATTTTGACTCAGGAAGATCTTCATAAGAAATTACCCACCGTCTAAACACCTCAGACTACCTCGGAATCCCTTATTATTGCTTATTTCATACATGCAAATTCGTTGTAATTCAAGACAACTGATTCCCCGTTGCAAATTCCCTCGCAAATTTTCGCGGCAAGTCGGATAGGACTGTCTCGCAACAACCGACCCATTATTAATGTCATATTTGAATCCATACTAGAACGACAACACGATACCTGAAGTTTTACAAATACAGTTCAAAAATCGAAACGGAATACATTGTCAAAAACTGTTGTTCGAACGAGTGTACGTATGCGTATAATATTGAATGGAACAGTTGGCCTGTAACCGTATTGTATATGGTTAAGAAACGTCCAACATTGGCATGTGGCGCCTAACAACGCGATGCAACTAGACGTGGTTGTCTACTGATATGCTGTCGAAGTCGAGAGAGTATCACAAAGCGTGTGATCCGGAGTGGAGCTGGATTGTCTTAAGTCCAGCGGATGAAAGCGTATTTGATTGATCGTTAACACCCGCCGCGTTTTGCAGTTGAGGATTGTTCGATTCGAGTGATTGTCAGTTCAGTGAGCAGAAACCAGTGAGCTCCGACACGTTCTAGCAACGACTGCGTAATTTCATTTTTGGTCTCCGTGTGAACCTTACACCTAAATATTGTCTCGTTGTCGAAGAACCGGGTGCCTTTGCAAGGAAAACGGGAGAGGAAACTGTAAGATCTCTGGTGTCCCGAGATACAGGGATTATGCGCATTGTCTGTCTCGATTGTTGCGGAATAGAGTGCAAACCTGATAGATCGATTGATAAAATAAGTTATATATACTATTATGACTCCGAATATCCGTTGATGATGCTGTAAATACATAATAAAATGGCTGACCTAAAGCAAATTATCATTTTTGTAGAATATACATCATTTCGTTCTTTGTTAAGTACAAGTGTTCTTTCAACAGCCCTAAACTCCAAAGCCAAATAAAAGCAAACTCACATAAATGATTGAAAAATACAATAAATTTGAAAGTAATAATTTAGACTATGCTAATTGAAAATAAAGTAAAAGTGTTTTTATGAAAAAAATAATTACTGTCGATTTGCTTTACATCCACCATTTTTAGTTTTACGATAATCCACTAGGTTCGCACGATATTCTGGGAGTTGCGTTTTTTCTACGACATTCAAAATTTAAAACTTTTAATGAGAAGGGGGTTTGCACTCTAAAGACAACTTCTGGAATGTTGGTTCATTCCGGTGATATCATTGGCACCATAGAGGGATCGAGCAGAAAGCAGTAATTTTCCGATCCCTCTGCACTCCGATTTTGTGGAGTTTCGGACTCTCCCATTTAGAGCTGCTCAGAACGGCAGACTTAGTAATTTAAAAATAATAATAATTACGGTAATAATAATACAGTAATAATATTAATAATAATAATATAATAATATAATAATATAAAATAATATTAATAATAATATATATAATATATATATATAAACAACAAACAAACAAATAAAATAATTACATACAAAATATGTACAGGAACCGAGTATCACGTGTGGCAAAATGTCATCGTTTTGGCAGCAGCAACAACTTGCGAAAATCCCAATACGACGCCGCAAAGATTCATTTCAATGTCTTCACGCAACTTTTGTCCCCTTTTCGGTGAAGCTAAACGGCTGGGGACAAGAGGAGCCTGCTCTGTAACCGATCGAGAAAAAAAATGTAAAGAAAAAGAGAAAACGTTGAGTGGTTGACAGAAGGCAACGGTGATGACAACTGGTGAAGATGGCCGACCATAAATGAAGCATTTGACTGACAGTTCGAGTATGTGGACGACGTAAGGGCCCCCGCATGGATTTAGATTGATTTCCATTGCGCTTTGTGGGGACCCCCCCTTAAATGTCAGAGGGGGCCACGAGGTATCCACAGCGCCTTGCTCTGTTCCTCGTCTACTGCCGCCTTCACTTGAGTACAGATATACGCGACGTTCACCCCAGCTTGGATTATAGCTGCAATGTAATTGACGATTTTTAATTATTCATTTATTGCTCATTTATTGCTCTTAAAGTGGTACTATCGTTTTAGAAGTTATTACTGATTTTTGTTGAAGCTGAAATATATTCTCAAATCAATACAATTTGAAAAAAGTAATATTTCTTCATTAAACTCAAATTAATATGATTTGTGGAAAGTAATATTTTTTCATTAAACTCGAATCATTACGATTTGCGAAAAGTAATATTTTTTTCATTAAACTCAAATCAATATGATTTGCGAAAAGCAATATCTGTTGATGTTTACCAGAAAGAAGATGTCGATACTCTGCTTCCAGTTTCAAGGCATGTTCATACATTTCTTTGGCTGCTTTAGCACTAATTTTATCCATCGGGTATCTCGAATCTTTCACCTCTTTGATCTGTTTGGTACTTTTAAACTTAATTAACAATACAATCGGGTATATTTGATGCCTGTGCAGCCGTTCAACCGACGCGATCGATATATCCAAAATGCAGTGAGAATTCTGGAAAAAAAGACAGGCAGGCATTACAAAATTTAATTCTCCTCTCCTAATCGAACAATTTATTGGAAGTAACTTCAAAGGACCTACCTTTTCACAAATATCCTTCACAGCTTGTACAGTAGTACATTCAAAATACGTGCCCTTTTTCCTATAATCTACATAAATTGTGTCGCGTAAACCTTGATCAAGCGTTGCCTGAGAACAGTGCATTGCTTCTGGAAGACATTTCGTGAACTGCGTCGGGAATTCTTGTAACAACTTCGTCGCCACACATTCGCTCAATGGTCCTATTATCAGTATCGGCCGCAATTTTGGATCTATAGCAGAACGTTTTAAATTAATTTTAATTGTAAGAATGGTGTAATCAAAGGGAAAGAGTTTTCGAATGACTCTTACAATCGAGCCTTTCGACACGCTGATAACTAGCTGGTAGGTTATCCTCGTTCAAAGTCCCACTGTCGCTGTACCATCCCATATTGACACCGGTGAGTTGAGACAATTCCTTACTGTCTCTGCTTGACGAACGTTGGTGCTTCTTTCGCCTGAAGAAACTTCTTCTCGCACTCGTTGTGCCACGTCTGCCGGCGTCAGTCTCCAGATCACCCAGTGATCTCCTTAATAGCAGTTCTTCTTCAACCCTGTGACAGTAATTGTTGGTACAGAGTTTTGAAATCAACCTTTGTTTTTTTCTTTAGAAAAACAGTTTCATTATGTAAATTTCCTGAATTGACAACGTCATAACTACACTTTTTAATTTAATTTAATGTAATTTTTTAATTAATCAGTCAATTAACTGATTAATTGATAGATTATCGTTTTATCAATTAATTAATAATAATTGATCTCCGTACTTAAACTTGCTGGGAATGATTCCGCAAGTCTGCCTTCTGCCGGTCTGATCGACCATCCAGGCGCGCCAGTGTCCCGGCGTGCCATTGAACATGGTGTTGTCGACGTACAAGATGTCATCCTTATTGAATCTCAGCTGCAAACTGTCCCCGACTTCCCCGACGCGATCAAACATCGCCTTGACGTAAAAGCTGTCCCCGGGTTTGTCTTTGACTTCGTTGTAGCGCTCGGGCAGGTACTGCGCGATGAGCGTGACTTTGTCGGCCGGACGGGCGAGTTCCAGCGCCGCCTGCTCCGCCGTGGCTTGGCGCAGGTCGACTCCGTTGTACTCGAGGATCCGGTCGCCGGTCCGCAGACCGGCCTCCTCCGCGAGGCAGCCGGGCTGCACCGAGTGGACGAAGATCCCGACGCCGTTGCCGCCCACCAGCGAAATGCCGAGATTCGAGCACTTTCGCGTTTCGATGAACAGGTACCTGGAAAAATGTGTGTTGAGTCTTTCATAATTAGCCGTCAACCCATGAAATGCGGGTAGCTAATTGGTTCCACTTATCAACAATTCTATTGGGAAGTACATTTTTCATTTGTGAGCTGTTAAATTTGGTTTTCTTCAGTTTTTAATCATGACCTCTGAGTTGCTGATTAGCCAAGGTGATAATGGGCGAAGTTCACTTGTGTTGTACAGTCCGTTCATGATTTTATAGATTTTATATTTACTTTACTAATAACTGAAAAATAATTTTTTCCGACCAATTTAGCAGACTAAAAGTTATAAATAAAGTGATTAATTTAACGTTTCGACCATGGAGTTGGTCCTCTTCAGAAATTACTACATTATGGTAAACATTTGTCAAGTTTTATGTTTAAGAGACTATGGTGTAGTTGTCTCCGTGTCAAGGTATTTTCCAAATGGTGTTATGTTTGCCTTGCTTATATACTAAGGGACGCTAATTACTTTGTTTATTGTGACTCTATGATCAAAACAAATTATTAATGGGTTATGTAAAGGAAATTAATGGGATTTTAATAACTTGTCGTAAATTTTATTTAACTTTTCGGTATCACACTGTCTATTAAGTGTTTTTTTGTTGGACTTGATATGTAGCATTTCAGAAATATTGCGTTTATGCCAATGGGACTCATGATCCAGGATTTGGGTTTTTTCCCAATCCATTTGATGGTTCATTTCTATCATGTGGTCTGTGATGGCATTATGCTTGTCAGATGGTAATTTATAATTATTTCTGTGCTCTTTTACTCTTGTTTCCAAGGCTCTTTTTGTTTGTCCAACATAACAACTGTCGCAATCTTTACATGTGATTTTATAAATGACATTGTGCTGTCTGTTTTTAATCAATTTGTCTTTACCTTTTTTAATGATATGATCTAATTTATCTTGTGTAGTGTTGATAACATTAACATTTAGATGTTTTAATAAAGTAGAAAACCTATCATTGAAACCATTTTTGTACGGAACTATTATGGATTTTTTATTGTGTTCTACAGGAGTGTGTTCAGGTGTGCTATGCTTTAGATTTTTCATTCTCTGTTTGATTATTCTATTGATAAATTGTGGAGGGTAACAATTGTTAAGTAAAATGTTTCGAACTATGTCAATATTTGTTTTGTGGTGTTTGGGATGTGAAAGAGAAATTGCTTTATCAACAAGGTTGAAAATCATGGCTCGCTTCTGGTGTTTTGGATGATGCGAAAAATAATGAAGTATCCTACCAGAATAGGTAGGTTTCCTATACCAATTAGTTTCAACCTTTTGGTTATTGTTGGTGACCGAGATGTCAAGAAAATTAATTGAATTATCAATTTCCCTCTCAATGGTGAATGATAAACGACTATGGTAACTATTAAAGGTTTCAAGTAAGTTGTCAATCTTTGTGCTGGGCACAATACAAAAAATGTCGTCAACGTATCTGGTGTATTGCAGGACTTCGAAATCCAGTTTTTGTAGACAATGACTCTCTAAGTCACGCATTATCAGTTCCGC
>JABFPB010003496.1:0-16959 GCA_022817645.1 Ceratoteleas bidentatus
AACCAGTGAAGTGTCATTTTTTAGGAAAAACCAGTTAAGTGCACCTGTTTTGAGGAATAACCAGTTAAGTTCCCATTTAAAATACATAGCAAAACTAAAATTTAATTTTGGTAACTTAAACAGTATATTTTACTTTTATTTTGCATTAGAAATAGTATCCAATAGACGTAACAAAGATTTATATAAAAATGCAAAAGTTTACTTTTGAAATTTTAAACGCAAATATCTCAACATCACAAAAAAGTGACTTAACTGGTTTTTCCTCAAAACCACAGATATAGATATGTTGAAATTGTTAATGTTCTGTTCCTAACATTTTCAAAAATACGAAATGAAAGATGAAAAAATACTTCTAACTATGGAACCTCATTCAGAGTTCAGCTGTTTATACAAAAAATATAATTTGGCGGTCTTTTACTGCCTAAATGATGCCGAATAAATTTATTTGTTTAAAAAAATCATGATTTGTATGCAATCCTGAGAATAACAATATAACTGGATTATCAAATTTGTTGAGTCTTTTTTTTAGATATTTCACCTGAAATAGTATAATTGTATGATATACACTTTCACATAAAATAATTATATAATTTTTATCTAATTGAAGGTGAAATACTTGTATTTATGTATTGTTCAGTTTCTTTGTGCAAATATCTCTTAACTTGTCAGAGATTAATTGAGGGCAGTGGATAAACTTAAGATCGAATATCAAAACTGAGTTCCATAAACAGAATCTAGTAAATAGTAGTAGTTGCATGCAGTAAGAAGAAATTGCAATTATTATTTTTGTAAGACAGGAAAATAGATTTATTATTTTCAGAGAATTTTAAGTGAGACAAATGAAATGTGAAGAATTGTGTCCTTGATAATCTCGTAATGTTTTCTATCATTGAATTTATTTAATTGCAGACTTTTAAACAATGTTTAGGATGTGTTACGGAAGAAGTAACTTATTGCATAAGAGAGATTCTTATGTTTAGTTATATAAAAATGAGTTTCATTGAACATTGTGTAACGATACATTAGAGTAATGGTATCATCTATAATTAATTATTTTTGTATGGACGTATAAAACCGTAATTACTGTGCTGATACATTAAATTGAAATTTTAAGGTAGTGCGAATGGTATTGAGTATATGGAGTAACTATGTGAGAATATAAATAAATATTATATGTAATTATTTATGTTAGGCACTGCGAATAGCAAATTTCTGAATGTACTATTCTTAGGATTGAAATGTTTCTAAGATATTTGATGTTATGTTTAATAAATCGCGAATGCGAAACAGCTTTGATAAATATTTGTACCTTTCTGAAATAAAAGCAAACCATAAAAACAGAATCAATTCGCATTATACAAATTTAATTTTTATAAGCATCAAACACATCGAAAAACTGATCCAGTTTATAACTGTAAATACCATCGACGCTGTATTTTTTTTCCTCTCTTTCTTTGTAACCCACTTCCTGTTTAGAACCGCCTAATCAACATCCCATTCAGTACTGTCAAGATTTATTTTGCAGGATGTAGGATAGAAAATTGTTTATGCTAATAAAATAAAAATGTATCCCTAGAGGTACAGACTTATTGTTTCTGACCATAAAACACAGACTGGGGTAGTGAGTTTAAATAAGGATTCTCACAGCATTTTTACATAAACTAATTTTTAGTCTGTGCTTCTAGGGTTAACTGACACGGATTTTGAATTACCAACCATTAAGGTCAGTGTTCCAAATAGTGACCATGTCCCATATGGGCATTCTGGAAAACAAAATTGTATCCGGACATCTGCGTATTCTCAGTCACTAATTTTCTCAGGAATAGTTAACGACGATAATTTATAGATCTATCCACCAAATGTATATTGTAATTATACATTTCGATGGATAATTACATCGAAATTATGGAGCGATAGAATCCAATTTAGCAAAAATTACCAAAATACACCATACAGAGAACTCTGGGAAAATGAAACATATATTGACAATATATTTGGAATATATTGCAAATATACTGGAACTGTAATGGAAATTTGCAATTTAATGGAAATACATTAAAAATATAGTGAAAAAAGCTGAAAAATGCACTGAAATAGAAACCATCGCACCTTGTCAAACGCGAAGAGCTTGCAGTCGATCTGCAGCACGTTGGTCTCGCCCTCCTCGCCCGTGATGAGGTCGACCTGGCTGTACTTGCGCTTGTTCGCGCGGCTCGCCTCCTCGACCTCTTGAGCCGCTTGCGATAGCGTGAGCGCCGCGGGCCGGCTGGTCGTGCGGCATATCGCCGCCGCGTTCGAGAACAGCAACTCCGAGGAGCCGTTCTCGTTCGATTCCTCGCTCTTCTTGTCCTCCTTCTTGTCGTCGCCGTCGTTCGTCGCGACCGTCACCCGCTCTTTCAGGTTCTGCCCGAACACGAAGCTCGGCGCCGACGTGCTCGCGGAAACCGCGCTGTTGGCGGCGCCACTGTTGTTGCTGGTGCTGCCCTCTCCCGCGGCGGGCTCCTTAAGGTTGCGCGATTACAAAAATAGCAATTAATCGGGCATTTCTGAATTTGAAAATTCACACCAATGTGGATTTTCACAATTGGATAAAAATTCCGGGCAATTGCTTTGGGTAGCCTGTGGAATTACGATCCTTTTATCTTTTTTGATATTTTTAGACGACTTTTTCTTCATAAAATAGTTCCATAAAAGTTTCAAAAAAGATAAAAGTACGAATCGTAGTACCACCATTGGACATTTTTTCACATTTCTAGGCAAATCATTGAAATTTCCAGGGTTTTGCTGGAAATATAATTTGCAGGGAAATATGATTTACTTTTAGTTCGACTTTATTTCTTCCTGTGTATGCAGCGATTTCATAGACAATTCACTCTTCATCTGGATGTTACATTTTTTATCGATTTCTAGAAAAAACTGATTTTGCTTTTAGTTTGCAAATTTATATTTTCCTGCGTATACAGTGATTTCATAGACAATGCACTCTTCCCTTGAAGACATTCTGAAGAATAGACTACCTTAATCACCAGAGGCAGGAACTTGGGCTTTGCTTCCTCGGCTTTCTGCGCGTCTTCCGAGACGTCGTCGGAGCTCTTGCTGGGCTTGGCCTTTTTCTCTTCCTCGTCGTTGTCGGACTTGGCGTCGCCCGGGTCCAGCTTTTTGAAAGGGTTCTGGAACCGCGCGGGCGCAAGCACGGGTCGCGGCGTCGGCGGCTGCTGGCTGTTGGACGCGTTCAACTGCGATGGTCTCAGGATGAACTTGTTAGGTCGACCCTCGTCGGGTAGTTGCACCTCGTCTGCACTGTTTTGACTTTCGGGCTCCGTTGTGTCTGGAGGAAAGGTAGTGCAATTTTATTGGGATTTGAGGACGATCGACACGCCATCTGGATCGGAACTATTTTCACTGTTTTAATGGTATCTTTAAATATTAAACCGTATCTTTCATTTTTCACAGTAACTACGTAACAATTAAAACAAATTTCATTACATTAAGAGAATGTAAGTAAATTATAATTATATTCTCTTAATTAAAAGTATGCAATTTAGTTTATATATAAAATTTTAACAAATTTGGTAAACACAGTGAAAATAGTTCCGATCCAGATGGCGCGTTGATCGATGTAAAATCCTAATATGAGATTAGTTGCATGATTAGAAAATAGCTTGGGATTGTGGCCTAAGATGGCGTTGCTTATAAAAGTGGGATAAATTTTCTTTTTTTTTAATTTAAATATTGCATAAGTTCTTAGTTTGTAACAGGGTATCTCACTCAGATGGATTTTGCATTTTGTTTCTTTCAGTTGATAAATCGAACCAATCTTTTAAGATTGAAAATTATTAGCGTTTTTTTTGCATATTAGCGTATGCAATTTTTAAGAAATTTACTTCTATTTGGTCTCTAATTTTTTTTCGGTAGAATAAGGATTTATCAAGATTTATGTCATGAAGAAAAAGAATACTCATTATTTTTCTGGGAAGTTGAATAGAAAAATAGTTCAATAGATTTTTATTTTATGCAATTAAGTATATTCTGTACAAACTGGAACTGGCAAATTACTGCAAATTATATATATTAAATTCACACTATAACTTTTAGTACATGTGCATAAGTCAGGCCTGATAATTTATTTATTGTAAATCATTATTTTAATTATTATAAAAAATATTAATATATAAATATTAAAAATCGTTATAATGCTTTATAAAAACCATTGCAACGTTCAAGAAAGTAATTTGAATATGTAAAACATATACATTGCATTTACATTACGTTTAGTAAAGAAAGATATTATCTTGTAAGAATGATAATTGTAATCTAAATTCTCTACAAATCCAAATCCTAATTTGGATTTGTAGAGTAATTTGTAATTTGGAAAAGTTTGTAAATTTCTGTCTTAATGAACACAAGAAATTAGCTAACTGGAAAATTACAGAATTATATTAATTAAAATATGTTCTATTTTAAACCACCAACCCCCATTCCCTACAGATAAATACTGATTTAAAAAAAATAGTTTCTAACGAAAATAAATTTTGAAATAATGTGTGCACCACATAAAAAAACTAAAATAAAAACATTAAATATGTTAATTGGATTTTCAAAGTCAAATACTTTTAAAGATGCATAAATTAGACACAAAAATAACAAAATATGAAAAAACGCATACTGATATATAAAAAACAGTACCATTTGAAGTTTCTGTTGTCTTTTCATTTGTCCATTGAAAGGCTTCGTTTTCAGACTCCTCTGAAATAATAATAACAGCAACATCAAACCTCTGCTTCTATACATTAAAATTGTTCTCTCAATTAATCTAACTCTTTCGACAAAAACATTAAAACGAATGTAGAAATAAGATATACATCTAATGCAATAATATTCTCAAAACAAACTCAACAAAAATAAAAACATCTTTCTCAATTTCCCCCCAAAAATGTCCTAATAGACAATCCAACTGTTCAAAATCATACATTTGTTCAAAACTTGCAAATTACTATTTAATATTCTCTCACAAATCAAATCACCAGAAATAAATCCAATATTTAGTAAAGTAAACCTTATTTTCCTTTTACTCAAATCAAAAATTATTTCTAACATCAATAGATTGCAATGCCCAATTTGCAATTTCCCTTCTCCAATTTTCATTGGCAAATGAAGAGTAAATATTGTAATACATTGTAATAAGTTGTTAGTAAACAACAACATCCTCAAATTCTCCAAACCTATCATACCACTCTATCAATTGAAAGAAACAAAATACATTCTTAAGGCAGGAATGGCATAAAGGACCGTATATTTAGGGTGCCAATATAAATATGGTTATATTTTAATATAACAAGTTAATGTTAGATTTATTGTACATTATAGATATATTTTTAGGTTCATTGTTATAAATAAATGAAAAGGATAATTCTCCAACTATTTTTATTCTTTATTATATATTCACAGTAGAATTATTTATTTAAATTTAAAGTGTTGTTAGATATCTAAGTTCAATTTTATCTCCTACCATAAGAAATTGTTTGTTATTTTTTTTTTTATTTAAACAATTTTCGAATATGTAATGCCTTTAGCCAATACTCAGAATTGTATAAAAATGAACGGAGCATAGTTCATGTTTGTCTCGTCTAAATTTGTCTCATATAAATTTTGTATCGTATAAATTTTAATAAAATGTATACAAATGTTATTAAAATTGTCCTGCTGAATCGCGAGATATTCAATGTTACAGTTTGAATAAAATGCATGTATAGTATATCTTTACATACCATTTTCTAATATTTTGCATATTAAATATCTCTGATTTCAAGAAGTGAATTTTTATGAAATTTTGGCCAATTGAAGCAAACACAAAGATCAATCTGCAGCTAAAATGTAATCAAATTCTCAGTATTTCGAGTTAATGCCATTCCTACCTTAATCAGTACAAAGAGAGAAAATTATATATGTATTAGTGTGATATTTAGTACAAATTACTGTCTTATGAGAACGCTGAAGAAAAAAATTGCCACAAAGTAAGATATTTTACAATCATGTTTACTATACTTACAATAATTTATTCTAGAAAAACTAAAAATAAGTATTTTTTCAATACTAAATAGCAAGATAAATCGTCCGTTGAACTTTTCTGTAGAGTATACTAATTTAACGTATTTCTCCCGTGAAGGACTGTATAATTAGGGTGCCAAGTAAAATATGTTTTATTAAAATAAAATTATTTAAGAAATTTTGTTATGATAAGTCTTTTTAAGTTAATATCTGTACATGGTTAATTTTTTATCAAAAGCTCTTTGTTTTGGTTTGTTATTTCAAATAAATAAAAGTTTTCAGTCTCCTATACTGCTAATGTTACTTTGTAAAACTTTGGTATTAAATACCTCTGCAACCAGCTAGAATTTGCAATGAACTGCAAATTAAACAATAGCAAAAAAGGAACCTAATTTCGAAATCTCATTGAATTCTCTCCAATCTAACATCACGGGAGAAATACCTTAACTAACAATTTTTCAGATCACATATTTACTCATTTGCCATTGTGTCCAATTCAATTAAACCTCACCTTCAGTTGCCTCCCGGCTGGACTTCTCCGGTTCTCCCTCCTCCATCATCCCCGAAGACTCCGCCACCTTGCCGTCCTCCAGGTCTTCTGCTCAAACAACAAATCCCGATTAGCACCCCACCAATCCTAACCTCTCTTTCCCCGAAAACAACCGCGATCCCGCCGCGCCGTTCCCGCAGCCGGAAAACCCTTTTCGACTCTTCCCCGGGGAAGTCACCTGGGGAACGCGCGCGGGGGGAGGGGGCCGAAGGGCCGTTTTCGGCGCGCGAAAACCCGGGCCGCCGAGTGCGTCCCGGGTACGTCGTCGCCGTCGGCCGGTCGGCGTCGTCTACGTAACAGTGTGTCAAAACGCACCCTTGCGATCCGCCATGTTTTGTTGTTGTTCCTGCAGCATGGACAGGCTTTAGGAAGAGAGCATTGATTCGCCGCGACTGCTCTACCGCCAGTTTTGGTGATACGGTTTTTCGGCCATATTTCCGCGCTCGGGTCGCTGCCAACTTACCCGCGGTACGTTACGAGGCGCCAAGTTCGGTTTGATTTTCGCCGATTGGAGAAAAAGAAAGGGAGGGGAAAAAGGGAATGGAACACAGTGGATTTTTTCGCGAAAAGAGGGGTGGAAGTTGGGTTGGTTTGAGTTTGTTTGATGGGGGAGAAAGTTTTGGTTGAGTTGGGGGAAGTCGGTTTTGGCGGGTTTGTTTTGTTAGTTTTGAATGGTTGGGGGGAGAGTAAGTAAGAAGAGTTATTGTTAGTTATTTCAGTTTTAACTTTTTGGAGAAGTTGGATTGAAATTAAGGAAAAGTACAATTTTAAGTACAATTTTAATTCTGAAAGACAGAACTGTTTTGTACAAAAGAGAATTAAAGAATCCCAGTTGAAAATGTCGGAAACATATTGAAAAAGTAAACAAATTGTATGTTTATTTTAGGTGCCAAAATCGGATTGGAATCAGGTTGGAAATGATACTTTGGTCTATTTTAGACAAAAATATAAAAATAAATATAATTCTTTCATTTTGCAGAATAGGAATTAAATGTTTCTAAATGATAATGCAATAATATTAGATGTGTATACATATTTATTTTTAAGAATAAAGCAGTACAAATTACAGAAAAGGGATACTAAATATATTACAAAAAAACTTGCACACTTACTCCTTGACCTAATTAAATTACAAATAAGGTGTTAATTAATTTCATTTACTCTAATAGTGAAAGTTTCGTCATTATTAAATCAGGTAAACGTGTAGTTTCAATAAAATTAGGGTCCTTTCGTTTTCTTAATTGCACATCAGACCTGAAAGAAGAAAAGTTGTTATCAAATTGAGTGTCATTTGATTTAATTTGAAGTTATACACATTTTTAAATATTTCTATATGAAATCAGAAAATAATTGCATTTAAGGGGACAGTCTGATAAAATCTATTTGACCGATTTAGATGAAATTTGTTTTGCAAAGATGCAAAGAAAAGAAAAGTTAACTCGTTTGTTGCAAAAAGTTAAAACAAATCATATATTTGTTAATAAATAATTAAATGTAAGGCATTTTTAAAAAGTTTAAGGTTTTTCATTCAAAATTTTCATTCAATTTCAGTTTAGATTGCACCGAAATTGGAATTAAATTTTGAACAAGTTAGGGCTTTTCCGAGATTTTTTAAATACATTATGAATAACTTTTTTTTACATGAATAACTTTTTCTCAAATAGATCAATCAAAATTCTGTCTGACCACGACTCTGAACTCAATCATCTGGAAAACTAACAGTTTTTTTTTAAATTCATGTTATCAAACACATATCAAAGTATTAGAATATGCTATAAAACAAAATTCCTCAAAAATTGTTTTTTGTTTTTTTTTTGGCCAAATTGTTCTTCTTGGCCAAAGTTTGAACATTTTGAACAGTTCAGAGTTCAATAGCTGATGAAAAATGAACTTGCTTCAGTTTTATACAATATAATTTAATAAAACATTTTGAAAGAAATAAACAAAAAATCAAAATTTGAAAATTCATTTGACAAGCCCAAAATATAATAATTTTCATACCCAGATAGTCATCCATAAGTGTCCCGATCGCAAACTGGAACAATAAAAAGAAACCGGTCAAAAAATCCTAATAAATATTTAAACTCAGTACCGTAAAGTCAGATATTTTCTGAAACTCAAACTTACGATTCCATTGGCATCTACTCTGGTACCCACAATCTTCAATCTAATTTCATCATCAGCTTGAATAATAATATCCTAAAATACATATTTATGCAATTATAAACACAGAATTAACACACACGTAAAACAGCTGATCAAAAAATACAGCAACTTATACAAAGTAATATAATAAACAGGATAATAACCTCCTCTTTAGACTTGTAACAAGGTGGATTCACATTAGGACAGAACTGCATATCTGCTGGAATGGACTGAAATGACATAAAATTAAACAATATTTATTTACTAAGTGTTGTCTTGTTAAATATTACTCATATACATTTATAAACTTACATGGTGTGAAATGAAGCAAGACAAAGGACCAATCTCTGCAAACATGCCTACTTTGTTAACCGATGTTACTATTCCATCCAGAACTTCACCTTTGAAGGGTCTGAAAACTATCGCCTTATATTTAACTGGATAAACTACGAATCCTTGTCCAGGCTGAATAATTCCTGCACCAATCGTGTCAATCGTCGTCACAGCTACCACAAAACCATACCTTAAAAAATAAACCACAGCAAAAATGTTAATTGTATTTTATAAATTGTTTTAAAATATAAAGTTTATACAATTTGTAGATATAACTAATGATATTTCACAAAATTTACATCCAGTTTGTTAAAATTCAAATGCATATACTCACTTGCCAGTACAAGTTCCTTCCACTTCAGTATACAGTTTCTGTTTGACAGTTTCAAGCAGTTGCGACCCAAAATACCTTGGGTGAAGCAAAATTTCATGTTCCAACGACATCTGAGATGTAAAAATTCAGAATCAATAACAATAATCACAAGAAAATCACATAGTACAATAAAAAAAAAAAATAGCAATCACGTTTCCCTGGTTACTTAACTTACATGATAAAACATTTTCTCAGATGTCAATTATCTGCCAATTCGCAAGTTATTTACAATTTCACCACAGTGGTTTTTTGTCAATTCTGTCAACAACCAGGTTTCGTAATCCCGGTGCCACAGATTTTCTCAGGTTATGTTTCCGCGTCTGATCCTCAAACGAAAACACAACGATTCATGCGTATCAGGCTTGAGCAATCTTTATTTTAATTATCTGATGAAATTCACAACTTCGGGATTTTTGTGATAACCGCAAAATTAAAAAATTACGAACAACTAAAAAGTTAATTAATTTGTTATTAAACTGATTAAGATACAATAATTTAATTTAAAAAGAAACGATACGGTTATAAGTGTAGATAAAGTAGGAATCTGCATTTCTGTGATTACACTTCGTTTATCTTCGTTTGCTTCGTTTGTACTGTATACGATAGAATGAAATAAAGAGTGGGTTTTAGAACGAACTGACCATTTTTTGGTTATTGATGCATTAGTATGAGAAGTGTAAGCTGACATACCGGTTAGTGATGGTGAACGTTTTCGACAGAAGTCACATGTTGATGCAGCACATGTGAGTTTTTATTTTGTTGTTTACCTGATTACTAAGTTGCAGTTTGGAGAGTTTGTTTAACAATGTCTCACAGAGTGAAACAAAGCAAAGTCCTTCTGCACGAAACTGGCATTCCTAACGTGAGTACTTTCACATAATTAATTCAACAATTCAATGAAGTTACAAATGTAAACAAAGGCACATTTGAAAGCACATTCATTTTTGCAGTGTTCCGAATTTGCAAATTTGTCAGTTGGAGGGCACTGGACTATTGCCAAATTTAGAAAGGTAAATATCAGAAAATTTTTTTAACTCATTTCTTTTTTAATTAAAAATTAAAAATATTGTTTCCAGAATTTTCACGTGGAAGTTATAAAGGAAAGTGAAGATGAAACTGAGTTAGAATTTGATTTGATTGGTTGTTCTGCAGCGATTGCTAATGCTTTCAGAAGGATACTTTTAAGTGAAGTACCGTCAATGGCAATTGACCAAGTTTACATTGCAAATAACACAAGTCTAATTCAGGATGAAGTTTTAGCACATAGGTAATTAAAGTGTAACATAAATATTATAAAGTTTTGCATGAATTTTTATTTTTCATGGGAATGTCATATTATTCCATTCGTTTATAGATTAGGTTTAGTTCCTTTGAAAGCTGATCCCAGACTGTTTGAGTATCCACCAAACGATAAAGATGAACGAAGTGATCAAGATACTTTGAAATATGAACTGAAAGTTACATGTAAAAAGAATCCGAAAGAACTCAACTCTAGATTACCAGAGGAAATGTACATAAATAGCAATGGTAATACAATTAAAATTACCCATAAAAAATAAGATAACAATTTTTACGTTTTATTAATTTTATAATTTATTTTATATGTTCCTTTTAATTTATATACATGTGAATTTTCAGTTTACAGTAAGGATATAAAATGGATAGCAGTTGGCAATCAAGCAGACAATCATCCTCAAGGAGAACAGAAGCTGGGAGTTTTGCATGATGATATTTTAATATGCAAAATGAGGCCTGGTCAAGAGATCATAGCATTTATGTATGCGATTAAAGGAATTGGAAAGGATCATGCAAAATTTTCCCCAGTTGGTAAGATAGTATACAATTTTTAAGAGATATGAATAAATCTTAATAATTTGAACAATAAAGACTTATCTTTATTTTAAGAAAAACCTGATACATTGATTTGGGTGATTTTCAGACTCTAATGTTTGAAAGTTTTCTCAATTTGTTTCCAGAACTTGAATGTATTAAAAAAATTGTTAATGAATAACTTATTTATAATTACAGCAACTGCGTGGTACAGACTGCTACCAGAAATCAAAATACTGAGACCGATCCAAGGTGAGGCAGCAGAGCGGTTTCAGACTTGTTTCAGTCCAGGAGTGATAGACATTGTAACTAAGAAAGGAGTGAAAGAAGCCAAAGTGAAAAATGCGCGATACGACAGTTGTTCTCGAAACGTTTTCATGTATGATGACTTGAAAGATGCTGTCGAACTGAGCAGAGTACCGGACCATTTCATCTGTAAATTTCACTGATTGTTTTTTCCCAACACCCCTTGGAGAAATAAAATCTCTGAAAATCTCTGAAAACATCTCAAAATCTCTGAAAATCTCTGAAAACCTCTCAAAATTGAAACAGTCAGAGTGTTTAAGATATTTTCAGAGAAAACTCTGAAAATATCTGCACATTTTCAGAGAAAACTCTGAAAAAATAGGGACTGTCATTGATTTTTCAGAATTTCCATAGATTTTCAGATATTTTATTTCTACAAGAGACTCTAACAAAGTTCCATCTAAACAACAATTATATATTCTTCAACTTTCTTCCAGATACCATTGAATCCGTCGGAGCCCTTCCAGCATCAGTACTGTTCATAGAAGCCGTCAAAGTCCTGAAGGGAAAGTGCCGGACCTTCTTAGAGGAACTCAACAACAAGCAGAAGCTTTGATCCCCAAAATGACTGTACCAATTACTTTTCTTTTTGTACCAATAAAGACGATTTTACTTTCACCCCCAAATCTCTTCTTTTGAAATTCCATTCCACGACCAACTTCGCGTCAATCTTCACCTGTCAACCCGGAACCCTTCAGTTGTGTTAAATTCCGACCATGTTTAACCCCTGCCCAACTCCCTCTTCCAAAGACCAACTGTACATGATCGAGTTCCTGGTCCACGAGCTGACAGTCTTCCCCGACAGAGCCCCCGAGGTCACCGGGTCCCTGTACATTTCCCTGAAATTCGCGAGCCTGCCAGCCTTCGTCATTCGCCAGGAGGACTTCGCCACAGTCAAACCTCCCCCACTCGATCCCAACGACAAGGCCGAAACCATCCCCTTCGATGTCGGCAAGTCCTGTATTTTTTCATGTCACCCCTCCGAGCTGACCACCTGGATCCAAGAAGAACCAGCCAGAATAGAGGTTTACAAAACCCGTGCCTCCTTCCACCTCTGTGACTCCGATCCCCCCGAAACCCCCCTCTGCAGCACTCAGATCTCCCTATCAGAGTGCCTTTGCGACTACGGCACCATTGCTCAGAGTGGAGAACTGTCCGAGCCAAAGTCTGTGAGGAACACCTACAGTCTGCTGGATTGTGACCTAAAACCCTTTGGAGCCATACGCATCTTCCTTAGACTGTCCTGTTTCGGGAAACTAATAGTTACTAGGTTTGCCCTGCAGAAGGACTCGTTCCTGTTTAAGACTGGTCACTCGTTGAACGAGTTCCAGTGTATCAAAGTGCCTTTGGACGACGGGGAGAACAATAGTGTGGACGACAGTAACGTAGAGTCTGAGTCCACGAGGAACAACGGGACAGAGTCTAGTTCGTTGAACACTGGGAGTATTTTGGGGCTGAGTCTGGTGTGCGAGGATCTGGCAAGGAGCGACGGTGGTCCTCCGCTGAACGTCCCGGAAATGGCAAGGATGGTTGACGGTCCGAAGAATGGAGTTGGGAGGAGGAGAGGGTTTAGAATGAAGAGTAATTTTGAAGAAGAGGACTGTCAGTGTGTAGGGGGCAATGCAGGGAAGGCGAATTTGAAGTGCAGCTGGTATTGCGAAGATAAGAGTGGATGTGACGAGAATGGGGAGAAGGAGGAATTTGGGTTGAAGGAGAGGGACTTGGGAGGCAAGATGGGGAGGATGAGGGGAGGTGGCTGTGATCCAAAAGGTAACTTGTCAGATATGGTTCAGGGAAGTGATTTGCTTAGTAAATCTGGTTCTGGTTTGGAAGGAGGCTCAGTTTTAACTACCCTAAAGGTTTTGTCTGATGGTTCCTAGATGACTACAATGACCTGGAAAGGAAAACCTGTCCCTGCGAAACTGAGGACACTCTACCCACAAACAACTGTTGCTCCTGCGACTCCAACACTCTGACTCTGCAAAACAAAGACAGTTGCTCCTGCAACGACCCTCAGGTCAACTACACCGGAGTCAGCAGTTTCCAGAAATGCCTCAACGAAGCTCAGGCGATCCTGAACTCGTTAGGAAACAAGAACGGATTCGCCGGACTGGGCATCCTGGGGCCCCTGGAGAGCCCCTATTTTGGTCGAAAAAGGGAGATCTACGACGCTGCTCCTCCCCCGAAAACCACGACCGAACAAGACTTCGCAAGATTGCCTATCAACAAACTTCTGGTCCCAGGTTACAAGGACACTGCGACCAGGGAGAGCGAAGCAGCCCCGCATTGCAAGTGTTGTTTCCTTGATCAAATTTGATTTCAGTTTTCGCTCAATTTTTATGGACGATTTCCGGGAATTGTAGATGAGGCTCCTCTTGCCACGAACAAATACAGAAAGACAGACAGCAGAGTCGATAGACACGAGGAAGAACCTCCTTCCAAGATCAGGGAGTCGGATGCGATGAAACTTTTGGGGGGCCCGACTTTCCCGGATACAGGAATTTCGACGGTTTTTCAGAAGGATGATTACATGAAGTTCCCTTCGAACCAGGTTTCGGATATCCACGTGAGCAAGGACAAAATGCACCTGAAGAAGAAAAAGAAGAAGAGGAAACATTTTGGGAAGAGGAAGAAGAACTTCAATGTAGGGACTTCTAATGGTTTTTCAGTCCAGATAGGTTGTTGCTGAGGAATAAACCATTGATGATGTTTTAGGTGAAAGCCTATGCTTCGGAAGTAAGTGCTTCCTCCTTGAAGTCTGCGGTGAAGGTCAGCAAGCGTGTGATGAAACACACTTTTGCTATGAGAGAGTACAACCCAGGTATCTACCACGGTCATAGGGACTGTCTGAACCACGATATGAGGATACCTCCAAACATGGGTTGGCTTTGGAATGTTGGCAACGACCCGGGTATCTCTAGACCAAGGTATGGCTGGAAACCAGGGGCCATATCCAAATATGTTTATGAGCTACTGATGAAAGCCAAATCCGAATCTGGAGTGGCGTCTTCGGGTAAGGTATCCGGCTTGGAGACCAGTGTAGGGAAGAAGTTGAAGCAGTTGAAAAGCAAGAGTCATCATTCACTTAGGTATATCCTTATTTAAACTGAGTGATATTTTAATACAGCGTCCATTTTATGTCTTGAAATGTTTTGATTCATAAGATTATACTAACAAATTGGGGCAATAGATCTCAGAATAGTCCTCAGAATTAATAGTAAACTTCTTTTAGTTTACATAGCAGTAAACATAAGGCTTGGGATGAACAGTCGGAGGAAAAGAAGTTCCCTCCACTCGTGCAGATTCACAGGAAAGATGGCGATTACTACGTGACGATAAATCCGGCGAAACCGGGCGACCACCACCACCCCGTAAAACCGTTGCAGTTGAAGATCTCCAAGAACGAAACCGACGGGGACGACGTGTCCAACTCGACTGCTCCAGATTTTCAGATGGCCTGTTCGCCTCCGGGTTTCGGTGCGGCGGAACACAAGGCGGAATCGAAGGATGTGGACACGCAAGTGAAGCAGCAGGAAATTTTGGACGCAACACGACAGCCGAAGGTGCCGAAAGCCGCGGGTGCGAAAGGGAAAAAGGGGAAAGCGAAAAAATGACTTGGATTTATATATAGATTTTTTGGTTTTCGAAGAGTTTATTTTTTATGAACACTTTACCGTGGGGTTTTATAAATTTGTGAGCCGATTTTTTCTCGGGAGCTGATTTGTATGTAACGCGAGAGGAAAATGCAATAAAAAGTGAGTAGTGGCTGATAAGATTGGTTGCGTAATGGTTTATGGATTGGGAGCGACGGAATGCTTTTTATGAGGCCTTAGTAATAAGAGAAATATCTTCCCAATACGTTCCTAATGCATTCCCTATATAATCCCAATATATTCCCAATATATTTCAGCAATTAGAAATATATTGCCAGTATATTGCAATAGGGTTGTAAAAAATCGGATTAAAAACATCAAATAAATCGATTTATTTTATTTTAATCAGATTTTTTTTATTTTTATGATTTAAATCGAAATTGTTTAATTATTCAGTTATGAAATGTTTTAGTACAAATTGAAAATAATGTTTATGGTATTTTGCATTGCAAATTCATTTAAGTGAGAAATAAACTAGTATTGTATATATTTTTGTTTTTTAATGTCCGTAGGGACGTTTTCGGGATTTTTTGAGGATGAAATATTGGTTTTTGGTGTATTTTGATGAATCGTATAAAGTTTTTTGTTCGGTAATTGAATCGGAATAATGAGAAAATGCCAATGGATTCGCTTTCTTGCATTGAGTACTTGTAAGCTGGTAATAGTAATTTAAAATGAGTACTGGAAGTCTGTAGTTTGTACATTCAGAAGCAGATCACACTGTCAGCTAATGCACAGATGAGTTAGCACGACAACTGTACTCTCTTGAAAGGCAAAACACGCATCATGTGAATGTGTTAATTGATATCGTCGCGTTACGACTTTTAACGATGTCGTATTTTCCCTTTCGTTCAACTTTGTGTGGTACAAGTTTACGATATTAATTGCAAATATTCCATTTGTTATAATTATGATCGAAATCAGTCAGTTACATTATCTGAGATCTATTATCTGATAATTTTGTGTATATTAGACTTGTTTACTTATTAAGAAAAAAGTTTGATTTAGTGATTTGTACATAATTTATTTAAGTTATTGAATATTGAAGATATATAGTTTTTTTATTAAAATCGTACTGGAATAAATATGTAGAATATTTATGCATTACTGAGCATTTTACTGACACGGTTAATTATGACGTTTCAACGGTACAAATGGAAAGAGTCATAACTGTCGCGCTTAGTTAAAAAACGCAACTACAAAAAGTTCCGAGCAAAAACGAAACAAGGCTTACATTTAAAATACATGGAGAAGTTGTTTTTTTTGCTCATTTACAATTTTCATTTACAATTAAAAACGAAATTCTGAGAAACTGAAAATACATTGCTGAACTCTTGTAGTAGTTACTCATCAAATTTGATGGAAAGATATAAAAAGAACGTTATAAAAACATTTAAAAATCTTATATTTTATTATAAAAAATTTTAATTGGAACCGCAGAAAATTCTTAAGTGGTATTTTTTCCAAATCGATTAAAGATAACGATTCCTAATTCGAGATTGGATGTTCAATTTGATTCTCTTCTGCTCTATTATAGTAATGTATGTGATGATTGATGGTTCTAATGCCGAATGTTGAATTCTTAGAAAAGAATTCTTTTTCATTCAATTCCTCCATTTACAAAAATTATTACGAACATTCAAACACACTGAGAGAAAAGACCGTAGCTAAATTTTGGCCTAGCGTTAAAATGGAGTTACTGCAGCTACAGTGTAGCTGGC
>JABFPB010003497.1:0-16943 GCA_022817645.1 Ceratoteleas bidentatus
ATTAGTAAAAAACGAACCTAATTTCGAAATTTCATTGAATTCTCTTTGATTTGACTTTAACGGGAGAAATACCTTAACGAATGAAATGTCAAATTTCCAATATTGGTTGTGAGATAGGCGAAGTGAAATTCAATAGAGTGTGGTTAAAATAAACTTGTCTCTGATCACATCTGGATCACATTTATAAAAATTGCTAGCGGTCTGGTGTATTTTAGTCTTGCTTGCACTCTGCAGACCATAGCCATATAGCAATTAAAAGACGCAGACAATTTATATAGTAAGATAGGCCAAATTGTTTCAACACATTCGTGCCAAAATGTGCTGCATTTAAATTCGTTAATTAAGGCACTGACATAAATATTTCATTTATTTACAATAAAGCACAATTTAAACCAACGTAGTATTTTTTTTTATTTTTAGAAATGTTACTTTTCTTGACACTAATGAAGAAATTAACAATAGCCACATGATTGATGATTAATTGATTTGCTGAGTTATTATTAGTACTAATTACAGATGATGCACTATTAAAATACTATATGAATAAGATACTAGATAAAAATATAACTACATAACAAGTTTCGAATAAGTAACTTTTTCAAACAATTTGAAACTTATTAGATTTTACTAATAAATGAAAACGAAACCGTTTTTCATGTATAAATGTAAACTGGATAGAAGAAGGTGATAAAACATATCTGTAAATTTGTTGTCTACAAATGTTCAAGTAACATGTTCAGTCAGATATTAAACATGGTAACAATAGACAACGTGATCGGATTAAAAAAATTCCTCCTGACACAAACTTGATATACGCATATAGAATAAGAAGCACGATTGCTTTCTTCCAATGGGTATTTATAAATATTTGAACGTGAGATACGATCGCTTTCTTCATGTGCTTACACGATGCTTGGCTTGAATAAAATAACGGACACGTCTTGTTGATGAAACGTAAGTAATCATGTTGAAATCTACAACAAAAATGTTCAAATTGTTGTATCGTTAAACTGCCCGGAACGTTTTTTAAAGAACGTTGTTAAAGAAAAAAAAAGTGCTGGTAAATGTTAGGTGACTGATGAAGTACATTGTTGCGCCAAGGATGAACAATGAATCTGGCTTTCTTCTCGCATATATCCTTGAATGCAATTCATTTATATCAATCTTACATAATATCGATCGCTCGAAACCTATTGAATTGTCGTTGCGCAGGGCATATCGAATTGAATAAAAAAATCATGACAATCGTGCGTCTTGATTGTTGTTATTATTATCATTCACTCGTGACAATTTCATTTCCTCATTCACACTATTTTATTATCTAAAAGCCTGAAAATGAGTAACTCCATAACGCGTTAGACTTGTAATGAGTCACAATTCTAATTGTCAGCCAAATTATGCCATTCGTCAAAAATTGCAGTTATGTACACTCATTTGGGCGGTTTTATTGTATTCAGTTAAAAAATGTATTAGATTAACTACTAAAGGAAAGAGAAAATTTAATTCCAGTTAATTTAATAACTGATTCACCTAAACTCTGGAAATTAAAACATTTATAATTGTTTCTCTTAGAGAATAGGTAGTTAAGTATAATACACGTGACGAGTAAGACAAATCTAAGTTTTGAAAGTGTGCCATTGAAAGTGTGGAACACATTTAATTATTAGTTTTTAACAGACAATTGAAACTGTTGTTCATTATAATGAACTAACTCATTATAATGAATTCCTGATTTCTTCCAATTAACCCTTGAGAACCCAAGTTGGTAAACTGTATCTTGGTCCTATTTCAAATGCTATGAATTTACTTTTTTTTTAATTATTTTTCTAAAATACAAAAATGAAGATAAACGAGAGATTATAATGGATCATAACTTCAGTCACGTTCTGCATAAAAAGTTCACCAATATTGTTTTTTCTTTTTATATAAAAAAAAGAAAAGAAAAGGTCATTGACCTCTAAAAAGCTAATCCACGAAATTCAATCCCTTCCAACATATTAGATTACATCCAACATTAGGCAACCAGATTTTTTCAACGAGATGCAACAACCAAAACATTCCTCACTCCCCTCTCTCTACCGTTACTCCCCCTTGACTATTTCTTGAATCTCAATCAGTTTCAAAAAACTCATTAAAATGCAATCAAGATAACCTCTTCCTTCCCCTCGGTCATTGATGCCATTACTAATCAGGTGAATCACTCTCCAGGAAGCAACATGACGATAAAGAAAATTTGCGGAATCGGCGCCGGTTACGTCGGCGGACCCACGTGCAGCGTGATCGCGCTCAAGTGTCCCGAGATCCAGGTGACCGTGGTGGACCGGAGCAAGGAGCGCATCGACCAGTGGAACTCGGAGAAACTGCCCATCTACGAGCCCAACCTGGACGACGTGGTGCGCACGTGTCGCGGCCGGAACCTGTTCTTCTCGACGGACATCGACAAGGCCATCCGCGAGGCCGACCTCATTTTCATCTCCGTCAACACGCCGACCAAGACCTTCGGCAACGGCAAGGGCCGCGCCGCCGACCTGAAGTACGTCGAGAGCGCCGCGCGGATGATCGCGCAGATCGCGACGGGCCACAAGATCGTCGTGGAGAAGAGCACGGTGCCAGTGAGAGCGGCCGAAAGCATCATGAACATACTGCGCGCCAATCACAAACCGGGAGTTTCTTATCAGGTTTGCCGCTTTGCGTCGTTTTCCACTTTCCTGACGCGGGAGATAGGCGGAGCCAAAAATAAGTTTTCTGGGAAGGCCGTTTTTGTACTTCGAGGGGACTGTTTATCTTCGAGAAGGATAAATAGAATTTGTGGCGAAATGAGTTTGAGCGTGGTTTGAGATGAAATGTTTGGATAGGGTTATGTTGGGTGGGTTTTAGTTTCGGAGATTTGGGGGAAGGATTTGGTTTGAGTTATGAAAAATTGGGAGCTAGGGAAAAGTTGTAAATTGGATAAAGTTTCGATAAAAATGTATATAAATTGGAGGCAGAAGTGGAGGTTATTAGTTAGATAGTTTAATTCAATTTGCCGCCATTATTAATTACAATTTTATAAAATTATTTGGAATTGATTGTTGGAAAAATACTGATTTCTCAATGGCCATTATTCCAATTTGATACAATTTATGTACACTTTTATCCAAATTGGTCTTGAATCCATTTTACAATTAGACATTTTTAATTTGAATTGATTCTTATACTGAATTCTTTGTCGAATGTCACATTTGTTTTTGCCCATGGTGTAATAGACATTATTTCGAACTAAAATTTCGAGATAAAAAAGTCAAGTAAAGTCCATACACCTGGGAAGTGTAAATATTACACTTTCCAGTATTGAGATATTTCGAAAGTGTCGATTGTATAAATGAAAAGAAATGTAACAGGAAATATCAATATTATATGATCAAATATTGGGTAATTTCTTATTGTTTACATTTAGGGATTTGGAAAAATGAAAGCATAAGTAAAGAAATAAGATTTTTTAAGGCCACACGTGTAGGCTTATTGAGTATCTTTGCTTACATTTGATTTGAGTATATTAGCACTTCTATTGTTTGCGCAGTTATTTCACTGTTTCTGAGATTGATTTGTAGGGCAGTTGTTTATCTGGCAGTCACATTTTCTAGATTCAAGTCTATTGTTCTGCGGAAATCCTTGAGTACGTTTATTGATTGAATTTGTTTATGTAAGACGAAAAATTCCTTTTTTTGCCAGATGCTAGACTTGTGTGAAGATATTTGTACAGTTATAGTAATTGCAAATATTCTTTGAAGGGAAGAATCAAAATAAGTTAAATATTTTAAAAATAGTAATAGCTTAATAATAGTTCTAAAATTCTATTTTCATCTTAAATAATCACTGAACACTAATGATGGATTTCCAATTTAAAACGAAGTTATGCATTTCATATTGCAGATGCATTTTTAAACTTTTCTAAGCATTATCTCTTATCTAAGAATATTGACTGTTACTGCCTATAGTTTCACTAATACGCCACGACATTTAAAATTAAACTTGGCTTATACGCACTTATACTAAATCCATTTTTTTAATAAATATTCATAACAATTGCAATTTAAAATTTCAGATTCAATCAAAGTAATACCTTACTAACTATAATTCTCTTGTATATTTTTAAATTGTATCGTAATCTACAGAAACAATGAAAGCATACTTTCTCCCACTTCTAACGCGCAAATGTAAATGCGTCCGAATATTAACCAATATTTATGTTTGCAGATTCTGTCGAATCCGGAATTTTTGGCCGAAGGAACAGCAATTGAAGATTTGTTACACGCAGACCGAGTTTTGATCGGAGGTGAAGAAACACCAGAAGGTCAAGCTGCTATTGAAGAACTTTCAAAAGTATATGAACATTGGATACCAAAAGAAAATATTTTGACCACCAACACGTGGAGTTCCGAATTGTCAAAACTTGTAAGTATATTGATTGTATTAAGAAGTCATAAGTCAATTAAAAAAATATTATTTCTAAATCCAGAAACATAGAAAACGCTTTTTTAATTATTGTTGCTATATATCAACTGTAAAAATCTCAGTATGAAAATTACAATGCATAATCGAATAAATCTTAAGAAAGTACAAAAAAAAATTAAAAATAACTTAAGGTTTGAACAAATGTATGTAAAAGTTCAAATTGTATATTTTTACTTCATAAACACATTTTAACAAATCTTCAATTTTCACTTCTTTCTACTAATTAATCGTAAAATATTTTATTGCTAAGAAATTCCTTTCCTAACAAAATCACCTAATAATACATTATCATTTGAATAACAATACAATATTTTGTATAGTGACTTAAATATCCGGCCCTTCACCTAAGAATTACCTCAAATCACGCGATAGTAATTTAAATGAACATTTTCAGGCCGCAAACGCATTTCTGGCACAACGAATTTCCAGCATTAATTCCCTGTCGGCCGTTTGCGAAGCAACCGGAGCCGATGTTTCTGAGGTGGCACGTGCCGTCGGCCTGGATTCCAGAATAGGTTCGAAATTTCTCCAGGCGTCGGTGGGTTTCGGTGGCTCGTGTTTCCAGAAAGATATTCTCAATCTGGTGTACATATGCGAGTGTCTTAATTTACCCGAGGTCGCAACCTACTGGCAACAGGTCATTGACATGAACGAGTACCAGAAGTCGCGCTTCTCTGCGAAAGTCATAGAATCGTTATTCAATACAGTCACAGACAAGCGAATAGCTTTGCTTGGCTTTGCATTTAAAAAGAATACCGGTGATACGCGCGAGTCGCCGGCGATTCACATATCCAAAACTCTTCTTGACGAAGGAGCTAGACTGCACATTTATGATCCTAAGGTAAATTTGTAGTCATGTGAATTAAATAAATCCTTAGAATGAAAAGAGAAAATATAGTAAAAATGAAACATTTTCAGGTTGAAAAGACTCAAATAATTGACGACTTGTCTCATCCGGAGTTAACGATAAACCCAGAAGTTGTGGCCAGTCGAGTTGAAATTTTCAGCGATCCGTATGAAGCGACGAAAGACACACATGCAATTGTGGTTTGCACTGAATGGGACGAATTCATCGTAAGTGTAAAGTTTTAATGTGATAAAAAGTAATCATAATTATTTTAGTATTAAATAGCAAAGGTAGTGACTACATAGAATAATATTATTGAGTAAACAAAAGGAATATGAAGTAAATTAGATATTTTATTTATTTGCTTAAGTTTTGATATAATGTGTATCTTTATACTGTATATTATAAAAATATACATTATGTCAAATGAATATTGATTAATTGTTTAATTCTTTCTTTCATTTTTATATATGAAAATTAATTTGCATTAAAAATTATTATTAATGCTGACATTCTTAAGAGCAATTGTTTGCAGACACTGAATTACGAAAGGATATATACGAATATGATGAAACCAGCTTACATATTTGATGGCAGAAAAGTTCTGGATCACGACAAACTCCAAAAAATTGGTTTCATCGTGCAGACCATTGGAAAAAAGCTGATGAGAACTGCCATCACAAGAGCTTGGGGCAGTCAAACTCAGATATGAGCTGAGAGAAACTAATTTTTACCTGAATCATCGCGAGATCAAAACTCTACTTAAAGATCTATTGAAGTATTTTAACTTTTGTACACTAAACGATAATGTATGTAATTATAAGTAACAATACTTATTTGATACCAATCGTCGCAAAATCAGCGATAACATTTACGTGGATTACGTTGTTATACATGATCAAATGTATAATTGAGCGAAGTATTCTCAACTTAATTTTAAGTTGGTATCTAAACTAAGAACAAATAGTATTTTTGTTAGATCAATGATATTTTATATCGGAAGCAACATGACATTGTAATCGTGGTCCGTACTTTTTTATCTTAACATCGTTCCATGTAAATAATTATGAACTTATAGATTTCCATATGATGAAACACTGACGGGAATGGGCAAAAATGAGTGGAAAAAATGGATTTTAATATGTTTGTTTTATCTTTTTTTAATTGAAGTTTATAACATGTTTCAAATTACACAGCAAAATTATGTAATTTTAAAGTTGAATGCTGTAATTGAAATTATAGAAGAATTTATAAGTTTTTAAGAAATCTGCTCCACTGCTTAACATCTTTATGCAGGCACAAATTATTGGAAGATTATTTTATTGCTTGCATTTTATTATTTGTTGTATTGTTAAATATTGTATAATTTTTATAAGAAACCTTGATTTCCAAAGCAATTACTTTAGAAAACCAGAATATACATTATATTTTTTTTCTTGTGTAAAAATGGACAAACAATCTACTTTTTTCGTCATCGAATTAAAATCGCATTAAAATGGAAAATTATTTAATGTTTAAGATACGAACAAAATGTATTATACTAGACTATGTATAAAACTTTTTACACTTAAATAATAGAGTCATTTTTATTTCAATATTTTGCAAGCATAATTGTTAATGTAAGCCTTAGAACTTTCAAAAATTTTTATTTGTCTTAATTTTTGTGTCACAAATACATAGCTAATATGCAGTAAAAAAGATCCTCTTCGTTTGGATGCATAAAATTGATATAATAACACTGATAATATAAATTCCAAATTTTATAATAGATGATATTATTGGATCATGTGTTCAAAAGTAAAATTTTTCAGTGTTCTGAAATCTGCCTGCAAAGTGTCATTGTTATTTTGACAGTATAAAAATGAAAAAAAAAAACAAATAAAAAAAATTAGCATATTCTTACCCAAATTTTATGATATACATCAGTACTCTACTTAACCGTGCGAATACTCAAATTGAAATAAAAATGATTATATTATTATAAACATAAAACATTTTACATTGTATTTATACTTAAAACGACATTATAGTGAAAACTTATTGTAAATGAAATATTTCCTTATACTACAAATTGTATACCATATTAATAGTTTAAGTTTTTCAATAAAACATTAAAAACCTATACTTTCCACTTTTTAATTATTACTTATCCGCAACTATAGAAAAAATTAATCAAAAGTTAAAAATTAAAAAAAATGAATTTGAGAAAATGGTTTACTTACGTAATTATTGACAAATTCATTTTATACAATTTATAATACAAATTCAATCTTTAAATACATTGAACTGGTTTTGAGGCTGTTTAAATCTGGGAAATAGTTCTTAACGCAAAAGATTTAAAGCAGTGTGCAAATAAAAAAGGTTGAATGTTAGACTGATTTTATACGCAGGATTCAATTCTTTTTGTATGCTTTCGCGTTTAATATTATAGAAAGATTAAAAATAATATAAAGGCCTTCTTTCTTTCTTCAAAATGCAAATAATATGAAAAGGACACAGGAAACTATATTATTTTTAATTAATCTTATTAACTTATGTCAGTTATTTTGAATGTATAATCATAATTAAGAAAATCCCCAGGTTTCATAAGAAAAATCAGTAAAATAAACAATTTAATTAAAAATAATTAAAGATGCATTTAAATTTTACCTGCAATTAGAAACTGTTACGTGCATCCACAATTGACATAAAGCTTTGCTTTTTAATAATGAATTTATTTATTTAACAATATACAGCTAATATATCGTTGTAAATCATTCCGGAAGTCGCATATTGAAAATATATAATTACATCATTTTCCATATACATCTGTCTTTGCACTGATAGCAACAATTAATAGAATTAAATAGTATTTAGTCAGTCAACAGTGATAATTCACATTCAACAATTGATATATGCATAGGCAATTAACTCGCTCTGCAGTGACAAAGTAAGTGGAACGTTTGCTAGAACGACACTGAATAAATGCCTTACGCAAACGGCTGAGTTACTTTTGCATGTTTGCCGGAAAAAAAGATTCTCGAAAATCTATTTCTAGTTTAGAGCCTACTTTTCATTGTCACTTAATGCGTCTTCACGCGGAGATATAGATTTATCACATTAACAGTTTCCTTAATTCGAAGATTAATTATTGCATTGGATATTTGAAACATTTCGTGTGTTGTCGCGTCGCAATGACGACGCGAATTTTTGCCATATAAAACACAATGGAATATTGAAAATGTTGTTCGTGTACTCTTAGCGTGATAAGTAATGACTTTCAATATACACATTACTCGAAGCGAGACTTTGAATATAGATTGCTTTTGAGGTTTCGCAATTAACAAATCAATTTCTTTGAAAATAACGCAAATCCGGTAGACTAATCAGTTGTGCTATACGATAAAAACAAACGAAGAAGTCAAAATCGTCAATCGCTTTCTGAACTAATCGCCCAATTGATTGTTTGATTGCGAACCCTCAATGTGTTTTTGGAGTACATTTTGTTATTTAACATCATGGTTAAGCGTTTGAATTACTTCAGAATTCTCCGGATCTGTTTGGTCTGATGCGACATGCTGAATTGCGCGTTTTCGGCTTTCGTGATAAGCGAGTCCAGCTTGTCCAAATGCGAGCCCATTTTTTGGTCGATGTCTATCTTCTTGTTGGGCAATGATGTGGCCGGTTCTCTTTCAACAATTCCAGACTCGTCGACCTCTATTTTCTCTTCGGAAGGAGAAGCATCGTCATCTGGACACTGTTCGTTCGTAGTTTCTTCTTTCATCTCATGCTTCGGAGTGGATTTTGGCGTGGATGGTCGGGATCCCCTGCGTATCTTCAGTATGGTTCCTAAACTACCGCAAACCGTCTGCAAAAGTCAACGAATTAATTTGATCATATTTGTGGATGATGATACATAAAAATAAATGTATAAATAAAATTAAAATTAAATAATTTATTTTATAATTGTCGCTGGAAAAAAATTTCCATAAACAAGTACCTTGAATCTATTGATCTTCCGCTGAGTCGAGCTGAGGATACTGTTCAGTTCGTCCAGTCCACCTGCGATGCGTTTACCAGACTCGTCAGCCTGGTCCAGGTCCTGCGAATGGCATCAGGAATGTCATCAAGATGTCAATAAAGAACACCCCAAACTCCAGAATCATAGATCAATTTATTGAAAATCCTCCGATTACAAAATAAAAATACCACAAACAGATTATCTCAAAACATTCCACGCGCGCACCCTATTCGAGTTGACAGCCGGTGGCGTCCCTCCAGTTGGGAACCGTACCACCCAGCCTTTCGCAATTCCTCGCATACGCGATGAACGACGAGCAATGACAGTTCCTCTTATCGCAGTGGCACATATCCCGCATGCACGCCTCGTAGAAGTCCGCCGTGTTCACGTTCTTCTTGTGGCAGCTGCGGAAGGTGTCCGACCTGAGCCTGTTGCAGACCGTGTGGTGCTGGGGTTTCCTATTGCACATCAGGCAGTCTCTATCCAGCTGTCTCGAGGCGCAGATTGTGCCCTGCCACTTGATGGCCCAAGACATGCCAAACTTCGACGCCTGCTTCGCCACCTGGCCGTTCCTCTTGGTGAAGTCGTCGTCGGGGAAACCGTTGAAATTGCCGCACAAACCGCACATCTTGTACATGAACGACGAGGGCACCCGCACCTCCAAATGATCATGCGAAACATCCCATTGGACCTTCAGTCCACTGCCTGTGTCCAGACTCAGACTCCCATCTTCCGAAGACACCCTAACTTGGCGGTCTTCATATGGGAGAACCAGCCTCTCCTTGTCCATCATCACCTGAAACCTCCTATCCACATTCAGCATACTCTCGTTGACCTTCAAGGCCAGCGTGCCCACAGTCTTGTTCTGGAAAAACAAGTAGACCCCGAAGTCCGAGGTGTCACAGTTGCTGACCAGCTCGTACCCGCAGTTGGCTTCGAAGTTGAAGTGCCTGCTGTCGAAGGTCACATAGTTGTAGAAGCCAAAGACAGAGCAGGTTCCGTTCTCTGCGGCGCAGACGGGGCAGCACTCGTTCTCCGGGGTGACCACTTTGGGGCAGTTCGGGTCGATTTCGGGGCAGACCTGCTTGCGGCACACCGGCTTGCCCTCGTCGCAGGTGCAGGTCTGGCAGGCGTCGATCCTCCAGGAGGAGCCATTCTTATACTTCGTACCATTGTGCTGGCAGTCGTAATTCTTCACCACAGGCAGCCCCACCTCTGTACTGCCTTTCCTAGTTTCGGTATCCTCCTCTAGGCAGACTGGACAGCAGCTGCCATCCTTGAAAGCTTTGTTCTCGCAGCTGAGGACCGGACAGGTGTCCCTCTTGCAGTTGACGTAGGAGTTCTCACAGGTGCACCGGGTACAGTCGTCCACCTTGAACGTCTGCCCATTCGCGTACACGTGGTACCCGAACAGACAGGAATTGTCCGGCGGAAGCTGCAGCTCCCGGGTGCCTTGGCACTTGGGACAGCATTCGCCAGGACTCTGCGAGGTGTTGATAGACAAGCAGTGGAGCACGGGACAGGCGCGCTTCGTACACACCAGTCTATTAGACACGCAGCTGCACCTGAGGCAGGGGTCCTTCTTGGACTGGACCACTGTTCCGGGGAAGACCCGCTGGTTCTCGAACCGACACCTCCGGCACACGGGGCAGCAGGTCCCGGGTGGCGCTGGCAGCGCGTTGTCGCAGGGCACGTGGCACTGGAGGGAGGACTCCGTGGACACGCTGGCTTCGCATTGGTGCACCTTGCAAACGTCCTGGTTATCCACCCAGCTGGTTCCAGAGGGATGTTCGGTGCCTCTGTGCAGGCATTCTCTGCACTTGGGACAGCAAGTCTTGGCAGAGTTGACCCTTACGACCATATGACAGCCCTCCAGGTCCGGGCATTTCCGCTGCACACAAACGGTGTTGTCACCAACGCACTTGCAGTCCAGGCACCGTTCTTCCGAGAGGAACTTGACGAACTCCTCGGTGCAGTTCTGGGTGAGAGTGATGGTGCCGTGAAGAAGGTCTCTGATTCCCTGGGAGTTGGTAGACAGCGCGGCGTACAAGAGAACGAAAGCGAAACAAACTGGCAAGTTCATTGTGCTTTGAGACTGCCGTCCGACTGGCATGTTTTCTTTTTACTGGCCTGCAGTGGGGCTTCGGTGTTGATTGTTTGGACGCCCTTGGAATGCCGAGAGCAGAGAGTTGTTTTGATTGAGGCCTTTCTGTTTTGAAAGTCGGATCGCGATTGAGTGTTGACGCGTGGAATGCTTTTTATTTTGGACACAAAAAATAATCATTCCTGTTTGTCAGCTTCAGGTGTAAGACTTAAACAGTTCCTGTGTAGCTTATACAGGAATTTACTTAGCAGTGAAGTGTTAAGGAAGTTTAAATTCATCATCATTGAATATCAGTTTTGTCTGGAGGAAGAGAAAAAGGGTAGTAACACACAAATGGGAGATATCAAAGGTATGACACAAATCTTACAATATTTATCTAATCCTTCATGCCATACATCTTGCTCTTTAATGCAATGGTAACTTAAACATAAACACAAACGTTTCTCTCCAACTCAGAAATCTCTTACTTCACCATTTTTCTTCCCCTACAAGACCTCTCATTCACACTAATAGTCTTTCCACTTCATACCACAAAAATAACAAACAGTCTCTCCCATTTCTCACGACCAACTGGACCCTAAAACGTCAAACTCCCTCAATCCTCTTTCGGGTCACTAAGCACCTGATATTACCTGAGCCAGTGCATCCTCCTGGTCCTCCACCTCCTCAACATCCTGTTTGCACGTCTTCTCACTTTCAATCCACTCTTCCTCGCTAGGGATTGGCTGCCCGAACAGTTCCGCGCGTTCACACGCGTACTGGTAATCCCTGGACATTTTGCGAGCGCGTTTTCTCCGGGACAAAAGGGTGGTTCTCCGAGACTATTGGGGGACGAGTTCGCGGACAGCTGGAGGATGATCCCAGGGTGGTTCGCGCGGCCGCTAATTCATCGCGTGGCGCAAATCGCCGTCCGGAGGGAAAACTGCGGACTTCCGCGGAGGAGAATCCATATTGGGCTGGCTGTTGCGCAAGCTCAGCCCGAATCAAACGGGTTGAGCGCGCCAGGTGCGTCGGTATGGGTGTCGCAAACTAGATTGATACGATCAAGCCAATTAAGATGCGTGCCATCGGATCGCAAAAGGCCTCCTGCGAATTTAATTAATGTGCGGGCAGTTCGACACTGTTTCGGATTAGGTCTGGGTATCGATCTATGCGGGGTGAGCGGGTCGCGACTTTCAATTGTTTGAGGATACTTTTGCGATCAGCGGAACTCGGAGAAATATTGGAGAAAGATGTGGAGCGTAGTTCGGTTAATGTCGATTTAATGTCTTAATAATAAACATTTTTAATAAAAAAAAACTTTTAAAAATAATTAATAATTTAACTTTTATTCTGATTTCTTTTATTATTAATGCTTGTAGAAACTGGCGTTATGTTAAGTAGTGATGTATTATTAAAAGAAATTGTACAGATAATTGTTTCAATATTTAATTTATATAATTTTAAAATATTTTATTGAAGATTTTGAGAAGATAACTTTTTGAAATTATTTAATGAATTTTGAATTTTAAAATCTGGAACTGGATATTTCTTGTGTAGGAAAAAAGAATTCTAAAATGTTAAAAACAATAACAGATTGTTTTGATTTAAGAAAAGCTTTAATTTCTAAATGTTCTTAAAATTAGACATTTTAGAGATTGAAAGTATTCGCTTAATGTTTATAATTTATACTAAGTGACTGTTTTTAAATACAAATGACTAAAAACAAAGAAAACTCTTGACTAACTTTTCATTAAGATTTAAGATACAAGCTTTAATTCTTTTTGAAATTCTCCCTACGCCTGTGAACATAAAAATGGCATTAAAAAGAGTTTAGATACATCTAAATAGTGTACAACAAATTTGTATAGCATTCTACATTACATTCTATTCAAGTAAAATAAAATTTCATTTTTAATTAAGTACAATCTCCTCGAATGTTACACCAACGTTATAATGCATAATCGGCAAGAAACAACAAAAGTGGAACACGTGCGTCATTAAATACCACGTGTTTTATTAATAAACGAAAATGATGCAATTACGCAAATGGAATGTTGCAGTAAAGATTTTCGATATGTGCTTGAGATTACCATGGTCACCATAAACAAAGCAATACAACCTGTCATTGAAACACCCTTTACATATCACATGACGTATTTGATCAGATAACGTAGTGTATATTTATTCCTAAACATTTTTAGCAAAACGTAAATTTCAACAGGTAAGTAAATAATCAATTCATAATTTACATAAGGTGATAATTTGTTACACTGAATAAAACTGAATGACACAAATTATCAAAATTCCAATATATTGGGATATACAAACTATCAAAAAGAATTTAAAAAATATTTTTGTAATAAAATAGTTATATTATAAAACATTTACGTTAACAAAATTAACGAAGCGAATGATTCTAATATTTTCCTAAGGTCTAACAATCCAGTAAAATACTTTAAAAAGTTTTTTGTTTGACAGACAAATAATATTAATATAGTTCTAAGGTAATAATCATTGTTAAGTGTCTAACTTGGTACAAAAATATTGTTAATAATCCTTAAAAACTGAGTTTATAAACTAGGAACTTTATTTTAAAAAGTTTAAATAAAATGATAGTATCTGAAATTACGTTTAAAACACTGTGCTTTAATATTGGATCATTTTCAGGGGAATCTAAAAAATGTTTACCAAGACAGATACTCAATTAGCACAAAATACTCGTGGGCCTCGATATAGAACCCCAGATTTACCAGGTACCGCGGACATTGATGCCGCGCATATACTGCCTGGAGCCAGGAAGCACAAAATCGTTCCGAAAAACTTTCCTGTCACTCCGATTTTCGTAAGGCCCGATGATACCAAACAGTTTGTATCAAAATTAAACTTTGAACGAAGTACCGATAAGAAAATTCTCCATCGCCAAATGCGCGATCGTTTAAATCAAGGTATTCAATAACTTATTTCTGAGATCCCTTACAATTCAATCTGTCTTTTAAGTAAACTGTCAATTTATTGATTCTATTGAAATAAGTATTAAATTTCCCTTTATCTAGATGCCATAGAATACCAGGAGAATTTACTGAAAAAGCAAGACAAATTGCGTTCACTTCTAGAAACAGAAGAGCACTGTTTCAAAGAAGAGTTAAAAGCACAAGCTGCTAAAGAGATGCAATTGAAAAAGGAAGAGTTAAAGAACAAAACGGAAGCCGAAAAAAGGCAGGAAAGTGAAAACCAGGAGTTGGAAGTGGCAGCCAAACGCATGCAACAGTACCTAGCAAGGCTTCCAGAAGTCCGGAACACTTTCGCCAAAATATCCACGCTCGATACCAAACACTGCAATTTGGCTCAGATTCAGGAGAAAACCGTGCAGAAGCTGACGGAGAAGCAAGAGGAGGAACTGTGGCACAAGATGGCTCTGGAGAAATTGCAGCAGGAGACGAAACAGGAGGAGGAGATCTTGAAGAAAAAAGCGTCTTCCAGGTTCACTGTGGCGTCTGACTTGAAGCGACAAATTCAGGAGAAGCTGGCTATGCAGGAACTGGAAATGAAAGAGAAGGAAGAAGAGCGGAAACGTCTCCAGGAAATCATGGAAAGTCTCAAGCACGAGAGTTTGAGTGAGATGCAAAAGAAGCAGGAGAAGAGGCAGAAGTTGAAGGCTGAATTAGACGAGCAGTTGGAACAAATTAGGAAGAGAATTGCCGAACATGAAATCGACGACGCGAACATGGACATCGATTTTCCGTCCGCCAATCAGGACGTCGAATGCGAAAAAAATAAGCTGAAGTTGAGCTCAAAAGCCTTGCATGAGGAACTGCTAATATACATGGAGAGTTTGAGAGTAAGATAAGATTTTTTTGAAATAGTAGAAGTAGAATTATTGGGTGCTGGTATAATTTATTTGTCGTAATTCCATTTCAGGAATTCCGAGAACAGCAAGCCAGAAGAGATGCTGAGATAGATAAAGCGATCAGGGAGGTTGCGAGAGAGGAGGAAGAAAAAAGGCGCAGAGTGAAGCTTGAACAGCAGGAAGCGCGAAAACGAGGCCTTCAAGAGGTGATGGAAATCCGAGCTAAGCAACTTCGTGAAAAGGAAGAGCAGAAAGAACGTGAGAAGCAGCAGCGAGAGCTGGAAGATAAGATGTTGGAAGAAAGGCTCAAGGCGGAAGACAATCTGATTATGGATAAAAGCAGATCTAGAAGACTGAATGCTATACGTTATGCGGAAGAGTTGAAGGCGCAAAAAGCGCAGCAGGAAATTTTGCGACAGAAAGAGCGCGAGGAAATGGAACTTATGTATAAGCATGATCTTGAAAAAGACGATGAATATCGCGGTATGATTAAAAAGATGTTAGAGACGCATCAACTCCCAAGTCCGTATGGATGCAAAATTCAAATAGACAAATTGCTGAAGGGCGATAATCGTAAAACTTAAGAAACCAAAATAGTTTCGTGAAATCCAAAACGATTTATTGAATTTCTTTTAAAGTACAGATTTATACGACGTCTTTGTAGAATGTATTTTTCCTAAATATTCAATTATGTGCTTATGGTTCTATCTCTCCCATGTAGATCTGCTTATCACTGGACCCAGAGCAAACTGAAAATAAAGATTTTTACATTTTAGTAATCTCAGTGGTTGTTCTTAAGTATTTGCTACAAATTAGAGTTGAATAAAAATCAGATTTTTGTTTTCAAATCAAATAGCTTCAAATAGTTTTTTTTAATATATTAAATTTAACACTTAGCATTTAACTATTCATTTAATATCCTGTGAATTAAAATACGAAATCGAAATACATGTTCTACTGTTTTTTCTAATTTTTCCACTTAAATTAATTGTTAATGGGCTTAAAATGTTAATGGAATATTTAACACAAATTTGTACCATTTTTGAGAATTGCAATATTAAGTTATTACTTACAATACCCATTAAATGATAACCAACTAAAATTAATTCTATTAATATTGAATACATATCAGATGTGTGGAAAAAGAAATATAAACTAATACAAATTATTTAATTTGTATTGAATTACTTTAAAAAGTCTAACTATATATTTAAAGTCAGTTGATTGAAACCAATGAACCTATAATTGTATGATTTTAATAGATTTATTCGTTTAAACTAATAAAAAGAAAGAAAACTTCAAAACTTGAAAATTTATTTTCAATTATAAATATATATATTTGATTGAAAATATATATACTTGGTTGAACTAATACTTTTAAAATTGAGCATTTAAATTTTAAACTTAATTTGGACTAATAAACTAGACATTAAAACTGGAAATAATAATTTTGAGGAGTTAAAAAACAATGCTAAATAATGTAAGACTAGTTTTAAATATTTATTTTTTAATAGCCCAATTTTTATAATTTTATTAGTCCATTTTTTAATGTTCAGTTTTTAATAGTCCAAATTTTAAAAGTAAAAAAAATTATCATTCCAATTTTTGATGTCCAGTTTATATTTGTTATATTTGTCCAATTTTTATTAGTGTAAAAAATATTTTCTAA
>JABFPB010003498.1:0-16950 GCA_022817645.1 Ceratoteleas bidentatus
ATTACTATATATTCAGAACAAATTACTAAGAAATATAGTAATTTGTACTGAAAAGGAAGCCTCGTCCCCGGATTACTATACAATATAGTAAACAGTGCCGCAATATTTTTCTCCATGTACACCGCACTTCAACCTTCTCTAAGCGACATTCCAAACTTTTGTACATTTCCGTTTTGTGTGGGGTACATTTCAATTGCGTATATCTCAAAACTGTACGGTGCAATCCCTTAAATTTTCATGTACACATTCCTCCTGAGTGTCTCTTTCATCAGTTTTTTTGTAAAAATCGCGAGATAATTTACGCCGTAATTAAAGAAATTGTCACAGTTTTTAGGGTGAGCCTATGCTTCCCACGTTAAACTTCGAAACTTTGGAATTTAATATCTCGATTTTGGCATGGAAGAACACTTGTTTTTTCAGTGTAGCCAAACATAGACTTTCTACAGACATTCTACGTTTCTACAACTTTTAGGAACTCGCATTGGACACGCTTTTTATTCTTCACCGTGACGAATAATATACCCAAAAATGCCAAAGATATCACTCATTGACAATTATCCAAAAAACTATAATTAATTTTATTTCATGCGATTCAGATTTTGATAGTTAATCTAGCTCCAATTGTCCACGATGTTTTTTTCCGTATGGTTTATCGCCGGAAATTTCGGTCGCAAATTCCCAGAATCCCAGAATTTAGTATTTTTCAAAAAATCAATTTTATTAAATTGTAAATTAAAATGGCGGAAAATTCAATTAAATTCTATCTGATTGGAAGTCTCCTGTTCAATTTTAACGCTATTTTGATTTACAATTGAATACAATTACTTGCAATCAATTTTAGAAAAATACTGATTTGCGACTGGTCACTATTTATTCCAATCGCTATTTATACAATTTGTGCATTTTTATCGAAATAGCGATTGTGCCCATTTTACAAAGAACAATTTTTTCGTTCAAATTGATTCACGGCTTTTGGGCGCCGTATCATTATACACATTTTTTTTTATTTTTATAATTTTGACTACAGTAACTACGATAGGTTGAAGATATATACATAGGGAAATTACGCATTATGCAATATGTAAGATACATAACTTACGTACACCATACGTACAAAATAAAACCTGAACACCTCGATATATGTATAATGTATATCTTCAATCCACCTTGTTCTGTTCGGTATATATGTTTCATTCAGAATACCATCAGTCGATAACTTACTATCAGATATTGACGACACGCATTTCCTATATGATACGAAATGCAACATGACTGATAATCTGTACTTTTAAAAATTACACAATCAGAAAAAAAATATAAATTCAGTTCTGTAGATAATACAACAATTATGTACGTATTTTTACCAGATTCACATGATAATTAACTAATTATTATATTTTTTTATTTTTCACTGTCAAGTATTTTTTAAAACAAATAATAATGATCACTTTTCTAGATTGACCAATGAATCAACTAGAAGTTTGCCTTAACAATACTAAAGTACATATCTCTGACCTCGGAGATCAGTGTGATAAATTATCGCTTGTTATTTTACTAATTTTAAATAAAATACAAACAATTACGCTTAAATTGCCAATATTGACAATTTTTGGCGACTTATCAATGGCCACGAAGGTCAATATGATAAATAATCGACCTAATACTTTGTGAATATTAAATGCAATGATGGTACATATATTTACTATTGAACGTAAATATGTCAAGTTTTCAACACAGTCATCGAAATGAAAATGACTCTCAACACAAAAAATGACAATGATTACTATTTTAACTCGCAAAAACAGTGGAACTAAAATTTCCAATTTTTCTACATCGTATTATAAAACTAAAAATGACTCACTTGAGTCATCATCCTTAATGCTAGTCGTTCATGGAACATACAACTTGTAATATATCATAGATATATGGGACCAAAATTACTGGCTTTAGCTGCACTTGACTACACCGCGTCAAATTCCGATTTTGCAGGATTGTACTTTTTCAAAATCGAAAAAATAAAACCTCTATTTATGTACACAGAAAGCCGCGTTAAATAACGATATTCATGTAAACAACGTAGAAGATTATATATTAGACGTTACATTATTAATTCACGTTGTACACAATTTCACAACGCATCTGGAAAATCGGAATTCTCGACCAAGCTCTAGCGAATGGTTCCGCGCACAAAGGTCGTGACGATAAGATGCGAAGCAAGCAGCGAGCACCAGTAAGCAAATCGCAAGAAGAAGAGAATAACCGCATTTTGTTTTCTATCTTCTTATTCGCCGCGTCCTCACTTTCTGAATGTCACAATCTCTTTGTACGTAAAGTGACACAGAAAATGACCAACGCTGGCGTATGCACCCTTAAAAATCATCCACTTGAAGCAAGAATTTCAGTATTCGTGGTTCTTCTTTTTATTTGTTTTTAAATGAAAAAGAAGAAATAGTTCAGCTAAGAAAATTCAAATTATTTCAAACGACATCTTTGCTTTCTGCCTGCCTTTAAAGATTATGGAGACCATTGCTAAGTTACCGAGAAGACAATATGCTAGAGCAGAAACAAAAACAAAAGTTATATATACAAAATAGATTAAAGTGATGTAAGAATTGAGTCGAAACAATCGTTTTTCTTACGTAAATGTATTCATTTTTTCAAAAGTTTGGTTAACTTACAAGTTAACCAAAGTAAAGGTTAAAAGTAAAGGACACTGATTTGTAATCATTTTGTGAAAGAACATCGTCCAAGTAATAATAAACTTGTTTCAACAGATTCAGTTTAAGAGTGCATTCATACCTTAAAGTGATTTGTCAGTTTAAAAGTTATTAAACAAATATACCTCTACGTTTGAGGTTAAACTCAACCGATTCAAGATTACTAATTTTTAAGTGGCCGATGTTTCGATTCACCTGAAATTTAATGATATAGTAACTTATAACTGACAAGTTACTTTAGAAGGAATATATATAAATATATATATTTATATTATAACAACGACTTGCCCGAATGGGCGTACTTTTGCTATCCGAGAGCGTGATCGGATCAATTTTAGCAGGTTGTGGTATAAAAACTTTTACAGAATCGCGAGAAGTACGTCGTATATATAATTTTACACAACAATATTTTATCTGATGTGAATACAGTCGAATCGACGATGACTCGTTCCAACGATTCTCTAAACCTTTTTAATAATTATTCAGTCCTCGACGTAATTATCACAAATTCATCGCACTTTTCATTGCACTTTTCCACATCACCCTTACAAACCCATGAGAACAAAATACATCAGAAAATATTTAAGACTTCTTAAATTTGTCTTTAATATTTCGTAAGTCTGTATTTTTTGTGCGTTTAAAATGTTTCCAAAACGTTAAGTTCTCATGGGGGACAACAACGTGCATGCATATAAATAGTTTCTAATCGATTACAAAAATATACTTATTTCTTTCTTATCTACTATAAAAAATAGAGCTTTCGTTTGTTGTCGCAGAATTTCTGGTTGGAGATACATTAAATTTGAAATTGAAAGGTTATAATGATGAAAATGAACGAAAAGCGTTATCGTTTGAAGTTAAAAACAGTAAGGATTGCAGAACTGATACACCAGTCGCTGGCTGCGTTCAGTCTTCTTCATGATACCTTTCTTGTAGTACTGACGTATGCTCCGGCTAAGCTTGTCGTAATTCATCGCAGGTCTATTCTTGCGTTTTCCCCAGAGTCGTGCAACTCGCACAGAATCTTCGATTTTGAAGACACCCTTGCTGCGGTCAAGCCAGCGAATACATGATCCGTGGACGCTGGGACTTTCTAACAATTCCTTTAGGAATTGCCAGAGGTGAATGTGTGAACCGCCATTACGAATTTTGCCACCTGATCCGACTTGACTTTCGGTACTCTCTTCATCTTCGTCTAGAAACGAGATATAAATGTATCTTTTGTGGCAGTGACAGCATTAATTATGCATGATTCTAATGGAAAAAATAGTTTGAACGGTCGAAGAACGAAAAATAAATAAATGAAATCAAAGGGACTCCCTCTGAATTAATAATTAAGAGTTGGTGTAAATATTGCTTTAGAATCGATATTGGCTTTCCAAAAAGTGTAACAAACAACTTTGCTACTTAAATTTTCTAGTTTATTTCAAAGTTTACTATTCGTGAAAAGATTTTTGTAAAGAAAAAAATATAAGTTTAAAAAATATATTTGTACTTTCAAAATAATACTGTAACAAGCTTTCCAACTACAGATTTGAATCTCGTACTCTATTAATTGCGGTTTAAAAGACTACTCTGGAATAATGAATCTGTTAATGGATTAAACTTTATAATATATCAATTTATCAAGGTAAAATATTCACACCAGTATATGTGAAAATTAGATATGATAACGAATACCGTATGAGTAACAGAGCAAAAAGTTCATCATATGCATGGATTTCGTTGGGAGTAATAAATCATGAATAAATAATTTTATAACGGTTCTTCAAAATTATGTTTTCTTTCTATTGTAAAGAAATTGGTTTTCTGCAAACTATGTATGTTTCAATGAAATGAAATGAAGGTGAAAAACAAAACTCAAAAACTATTTTTTCTATATAATATTGTGTATTTAAACTATACTTAATATATGAATAATAATTAAATATATTGTCTAACTCAAGTAAAAATAAAAATATCTTCTTATGAATTTAGTACTGTAAACATAATCTATATTATGACAATAATTATTTTTATTAATTGTCTTAACGTCTGTGTCTTAATTATAATTATTTCAATTAACGACCGTTTTCTGCGACAGACTTTCTTCATTTGACAATATTTGTCTTAGTATGACGTTTCGACCCTTAACGTTAGGATCATCATCAGATACAAAAAACTGGAGTGAAAATTGTCTACTGAGTACATTTTGTCAACTTTGGATTTTGACTATACTATGACATCAACTTTATTATGACAATACATTGGCAATATAATAAAATATATTTCTAAAACACGAGAAACATATTCGATCTATAGAAAAAGTAAACATATAATATGTGTTTTTACTAGAGACCGAAAAATGCTCCAAAAATGAACAATTTCAATGGCATTAATTTAAATGTAAGCTTCTCCTACAATTACGTATATTTATTATTATAATGTTTTACCTTCGGAACAATCGGCATTATCGTATGTTTTTACGCTTGCAGGTTCACTGCTTGTGATAGGAGAACCAACGTTTGAATTTCCACTTGTAGGAGCTTGCACCACATTGACTGGACTCCATGTTGCCGCCAAGGTATTTCTTGGTGATTCTTCCACAGCAGCTTTCCAAATTTCCAGCTGAGCATGTAGAATACTGCCACACTAAATTGAATACAAAATCCACATAATTTTACATTCAAAAAAGACTTTAGACATCTAACCAAAAAACAATTATAGCATAAACATTCTCATAAATATAACCTCCAAACCTAGGCTAAATAGAGCAAGTCAACTTTTTTACAAAAAAGGAATACAAAGTTTTAGAAACATTTGTATATAAACATATCCTGCATTACATTCAGTTCATATAAGTTTTCTCAAAACGTACCCTTGTAAAAATGGAAAGTCTGAAATTATCTGATAAAGTTGGGAATGATTTTTTCAGATTGTTTTAGACAACTTCGAAAATTTAAAAGAGTATAATAAAAAACAGAAATATTAAATATTAAACGAATCGTAAAACATGTAATTAGAGCGATGATATGAGTGATAATATGTAGCATACAGACAGCCAATGTAGAACAATTAAATATGAATAATTAAAAATACAAAAAAATGTATAAAATATGTAAATATTTTAAAAACAACAATAACAAAACCCTCCCTGCAAATGCAAATCAACCTAGTGCACACTATTTTTTTAAGATAAACACATCATTTTTAGCACACATAAAATTAACTTTTTCTAAAATATTACTCCAAAAATTGTTAATATCAATTGTTATTACGAAAATTGTTAGTATACATTGCACGAAAAACTGCAAGGATACGTATATCGGAAATCGGGCCGTACGTATTCGCCTTTGACGAAACATCTCGCAGTAAAATAGTTGTAACAAGGATTGATGCTAGCGCGAAGCGTCTACATGCAAAATAAAGGAAGCAAAAAACCGGTCCTATGAAATTTCTTCTGAAATCATGTATTATTTCTCGCGTCACAAATAGTCTAAGAGAAAAGACACGTATAACGATAGAATTCCTGCTCGTGGTCTGGTGAAGAGAAAGCCGAACGTCGTTGACCTACTTCAAGCTCGAAACTAGCCAGGATTGATACGAAAAGTTCGCTCATCGGCCTTTGTCAATCGTCGTGTTTTGCCTGCGCGATATGTCAGTGTAAAATCTAAACAGTGGCTGATCGAAATTGCACATTTTTCGCTTAGATAGTGGGACACGCGAAATTCTTTCGTTGACATGACTTGACAGAAAGGGTCGCATCTTTGTTAGTTCGACAGTCTCGGGGAATTTCTTAAGACGATCGGTGTCTTATATCGAGCGTCGGCAAACAGCAGTTACACTCGGTGTGACGCAAATATTGCTCTATAATTAATAGCGAACGAAATGAAAATCGCTCGACGCAAAAGGAGCAGCGACATTTTGTTCTCGATTTGCTTTCTGGCAGACTGTTCCTCGAAATGTCATCGTGTTATTTAGTATCATTACGTGTATTGCACAGCTGCGTACACCCACACGGTTTCTATGTTTTTGCATACTGTGCGCGCGGAGAAAGGCATCACACTGTGGCGAGAAATATTCTCTGACGTCATAATACTGTCAGTTCATTAATTAAATTGGAAGGAGCGATCGAGACGAGAGAAGAAACGTGCAGCGCCGTTTCCCAGTTTTTTATGGTGAATCTAGAGTCGAGCAGTGGTTGGATGAACGATTCGGGAGCGATGTGGGAATACGTTGGTATATCCACACACAATATTCACAGAATGTGACTGGAACGTTTTTTGATATATTTTAATTGGCTATATTTTAATTGTACATTTAAAAATCTTTAAAACTAGGAAAACTTAATTTGGAATAAATCTTGTTTTTTTACTGCACCTCAGTTGGATACTAAGTGGATTCCAGGAGGGTACTCACAATTACACAGAGAAAACGTGACAAAATTGTGCAGATAGTCATTTCATTGGCTTTTTCAATATCATGTTGTGGTGACAATACCCACTGTACTCGTTAAAATACGTTTTTCTCAATATAAGAAAAACAACAAAAATTTCTAAAAAATATCTAATCGAGTTAACATTGTTCCCTTTTCAGATATATTATAAATTTGGAATTACTACTGTGCGTGAAAATCAATTCAAAACTGTACCACAAGATTTTATTCACGCCTGCCTACAGCTCGAAGAGCACTATGGTATTTAGGAAATTATATGCGGCTAGACAGATTGCTGGACCTATAGCAAGACCCGAGTTTGAACTCTATCATAGTAGTAACCCCGTAGCATTTGCCCGGAGCACTCAGGTCATAACACCGATTACTGATCAAGAGTTCAATAAAATCAACTACTATTTTTTATTTATTGAACCTATAATTATAAATGGTTTAACTAACATAATTTACGTCAAATTATTTAATTGTTTAGCTATAAATATTAACATATTTACTCGTAAACAATATATTAATTATTTTTATAACATGAAACATAAATAAAAAATAAATGTCTATACTTTTCATTCGATTCTTTATCGAGTGTTCCATGCGTGGCTCATACGTAATGGAAAATACATCTGACTCATGCAAGTAAGGTATTCGAAATACTCGCATACCATATCGTACACATCGCAACATTAAGAGGTATCTAAAGTTGAAACAAATTCAAGGAAGCTCCACGAAAGAAACAAATGTAGAATTTTAATATTTAAATGCTAATAATTACTTTTACAATAAAATACATTAGGCAAATGGGATATTTCACGTCAAATTGGTCCAGAAATGATACAAATGGTACAAACTCTTTCATATTTGATTGGAAATAAAAACAACACATAACATTACACTACGCAACTAGGGTGGAAATAGGGAAATAGCGGTACCTAATAGTCAGTAGTCAGCCTAGTCCAAATGGCAGTTAAAAATAAATTAATCCTGTTAAATATACATCTTAGCTCTTCTAAATGAAGTAAGTTTCTCAGAACACAATTTTTACATGATTCCGCTTGTCATTTTCGTAGGTCTGTATGTGAATATTACGGGAAATTTATTCTGCAATGTTATTTTTTTCCTTTTTTTGATATTTTGAAAGTATACATTGTGAAGAATATTCCGTCAAATTTGCCAAAAAAAATCGAGTAAATAAGGTAGTTACTGCCTTTTTATGGAACGCCTGCAAACCGGTCGAATCAGTCGGTTCACGAGCGAATCTTTCGAATTCTGTCGCATCCAGCCGGAATCGGACTAAATTTCTATAAGACCGATTAAATGTACATTTATCGTAATATTAAACGAACATTTGCTAATATATATTAAAATTGAAACCAATACTATAATACATCTTTGAAAAAAATCTCCTACTTCTCTGGTGTTACTTCTAAATTGTTGGTATGACCCCTAATACTGCAAAATATTCAGGAATATTTTCTGTATATCTCATGCATACTATAGTATATATAAAATGCATATACAATATTTATAAACATTTTAAGATACATGGGAGATGTAAAGAAAAGACTTCTAAATAAAAAATTCTGAACTACCAAATTAACGAGTTTCAATTTGGTGCTAACTTTTATTACATGGAAATTAATAAGAAAAATTAAGTTTCAGACAAATCAAAGATATTTGTCCATGTTCATGTGTAATAGTTACATTTTGGCACATTATACATTTTATTATCGCACTCACAAGTGCGCGACCTACAGCAATGCAAGAAGAGAGCGTTTCTGTTGCATATTCCCCTTCCTCTCTTCGGCTTTAAACAATTCCATTTATAAGTAAGACGAATGAAGGATAAAACTACATTAAGTTAAAAATTCCTTTTTTATAAGTAAAAATTTCTTTAATTGAGATCGTCACAAGTATTTTATAAAAAAGACATATTATGTCATTTTACATTATTCATAGTACACTCAAGCCCAACTTTTTCTGCCAAGACAAGTCAGGACTGGAAATACGCAGCTTACCTGCACTCGTCGCGCATCTAGGTTATGTGTTCCAGCCAATAATTTCAGTGTAAATGAATTCAAAATAGACAGCATTATGCTCGAATTGATTCCTTTTAATTTCCGGTGTGCATATAACTTCCAAATAAAGCAGACTTGGCAGATAAACTAAACCAAAATTGGCAGACAAAGTGAATGTAGATAAAGTGGGGTTCGAGTGTATCTGCAGTTTTTCTCATCGAGTGATATATATACTTTTGTATTCCAATAAATCCAGTGGTATAACGCTACCAACCTGTGGAGCTCGTCGACAAAATTCTTCTTCCGTAAAAGAAGCCAAAGTCGTTCCATCGACATTAAAACTTTCCATAGGCACCAATGGCAGTTGTAATTGTCGTTTTGCCCACTGCACCCAGGCTGCGACGTCAGCGGCACTCCAGCGACGAGGCTCTACACATGCCAAAACCATTACCAACATTAGCGACATCAGTTTCAAAATCGAAAATGTAACATTTCTTTAAACAATAGACCCGTTCCTTCTGAACGGTATCATTAAAACAATCAAGTTCGCGATTGCGTCGACTTGAGAAAAACGAACTGTTGCTGTTAGTATTTGCAGTTCAATATAAATTTGAATGTATTCATTAACGTAACAAAGGAATTGCGACATAGATAAACGGTATTTATAGCTCGCGCGTTGTTAAACCGTTCGATTAAAAATACGTCGTTATTTTTTGAAACGGCGTTATATTAGGTGCGAAGTAAATTGATATGTCCTTGAAATGGACCGCGGAATTTCATAATTTGGCGCACAGTCTGATACCAGCTGGTATCGTAATTTATTCTAAGTGTGACGTCATAATCAAGAAAAATTGTAGAACCGGTCTATGTAGCAAGAGATAGCCCGCGGCAAGGTAGCGGTGTGCGTACAATCACACACGTGTGGACAAAGCGAAAAGATTGACGCAAATCAGCAACGACCTTTATTTCGTTCACTTGCAAATTGCTTGAAAACTACAGCGTCGATTCCGAGTTGTGTTTGTAAATCAAAAAGAACTTTTGTAGATCAAAATAGTGGTTGATTTCCTGAGATTTACAACGAAAATTTTTTTTCAAATTACACTGTGAAGGTCACATGTACATGAACATTAAAATGGACATTAAATGGAACATTAAAATGGACATTAAATGGAAAATTAAAATGGGAATATATACGAGATTGTGTTCGTTTTGTATTGTGTCCTTCACAACCTCTGTATCATTCATTTTTAACGAAAATATTTATGTTACTGTACGTTATGAGGACAAAAATTAACATTTTGAAATTGAAGATCATTTTAAAACTTCTATGGACGTAAAAATATGTGAAAAATATTTATGTAAATTATCAGTAAAGAAGAAGTCAAACTATACCTGGGTGTATACCAAGAGCGACGCAAGTGTTATCGAAATCCTTCTGTAACTGCTGAATGGCGAGACTCAAAACTGGCTCGATTTGTTCTCGAACGAATTCGCCAACACTTTCGTTAGGTTCCATATCTTCGACGAATCCAGTTCCAACCCCACCTAAATCCACAGGTTTTAAATTGTACTTTTTTTGGAAGCTGGTGTCTCGCAGAACCTCCCGAAGAAGCTGATGATCACTTTTTGAATCCTTAAATAAATCCTCTTCTTTTTGTAGAGGGTTTGGACTCTTGATGCCTTCTCTGGTATCGCAGGCTTTAAAAGTAGTTGAGATTTCTTCGGTCTTCTTAATGCCATTATACAACAGCTGCCGCAAAGGAGACTTCGCAAACTCTAACTTAACTTGAGGCGATATAGACGTCGGCGATAATAGTGTTGGAGACGAGTTTGAGGGTGACAGAGCAGATGAAGGTGACAGCAATGATGGAGAATTTGGCAGTGGAATTGACAGGGTTGATGTCGTTGACTTGAAACTAGTAGACACTCTGGTTTTGTCTTTTTTGAACAACATCTCTTTAAGAAGAATGTTGGATTCTTCCTTCTTAGGGAAGAAGTCAGAGTCAAGACTATTGTAAATGTCTTCCTCACTTCGAGGAGGTGTACAGGGTACTGTGCAATCCGTGGAGTCTTCCTTGCAGCCTAAACTATCCGTTAATAATCTGCAACATGACAATCATTTATTTTGTCAAATATGAGGTTATGATTTAGTCGAATAAACATACGAAGCCATGCAACGCGCGCAACTTTTCACACACACATATATCATAATATTCAAACTGATTGGTCAAGATCATCTCCTTTAACTACAAAACGGTTTTAGGTGGCATTGCAGTTAGAGGGTGAAGTTGTTTTAATCATTACCCTCATTTTAGATTCACTGTCATCTTTACCTGGATTCCTGCAAAATTGTGAGCAGATCCATGTTCTTCTCCCTCTTAACTTGTTGCTTCATTGGTTCTGGACTTGTGGGGTAGAGGTGTGCACTCTGTGGACTTCTTGGCACGTAGTAAGGACTTGTCGGGTACACTGGAGAATTGTCGCGCGAGTAATTTGGCGACATCCTACCCGTAGCGTCAGAGTATGGAGGACTAGGGTAGGTCGTAGGCGACATTGGACATGGGGAGCAAGCCTCCACCTTAATTTGTGGGGGCTTCAGGTTGGTCTGTGGCTGGTTCGTATTATAGTCATCTGATAAAAGGGATAGATCGAACTGGAAGGTCGTATAGTCAAAAACTGGGGAGAACCCAGCTGTAGGCACTGTCTGCGGCATCTGAAATCACCAAAGGAAATACAACCATTAACGACCAGTTCTCCTCTAGTATTACAATTCTATAACTTGTATATAGTACACTACTTTGTTTCAGTTTTAGAGTATCACTCCATTATATAATCCTACTAAAATTCAAACCCCCTAATTTTCCAAGCCGGTACTACAACAACTGTGGAATCTCCTAAGACAAAACGATAGGGCAACTCGGTGACTGCGATGCCGGGACAGGAAAGGTCGTTTCCCGCCAACTTTTCGACGGGCGCGCCAAAACACTTTACCCTGGATAAATGTAACGCGAATCTCGCGGAGTGGGAGTCATTTATCTTGACGTGTGTTTATTGCCCGTCGTATGTTTGACCTTGGATCAGTTTGTTACGCTTTGTAAGCCCATTACAACGTTCCCAGTGCATCTCCGCAGCACCAGGCGGGGTCGCAGCTGACATCTTGACGTAGTGCCCTGCAAAGGTCGACGGCAAAATAAACGATTACGTACACACAGGCAAACGTCCGTACACACACTTGGCCGCCTACAAAAGAGAGATGCAATCCCTCAGCTACATCGGCCCAGAGTTTCGCTTATCTGACACGGTTGGGTCAAGTCTAGCCAGGGCTTTCCACCAACCTGATCGCCAGATACAACACCGGCGCTTTCTGCGATTGCCTTTATTCCCTTTGCACGATAATAATTTATATATTCTCGTCGAGAAATAATCATTTTGCCGCGCTTCCACGGATTTTTCAACGCCGCAGCGATGAACGGCCGAGAGATTATTCATTTTGATATTGCGGCGCACTTTTATGCAGCGTATCATAATTTTTCGACGATATCATATTGGCAAGCCCGAGAGGCTTGAGACTAAATGGCGTCTTCAACGCTAGACCACTGCAGATTAAGTCAAATTACAGTTATGTTAAATGTGTACTTTACGCATTTTTATTCAAAGCTATGATTGACGAGTTGCATTGGTAAATCTTGAAAAGTGATGTTGTTAGAAAGAATGTTAAACAAAATTTAATGGACTGATTGAAAAGTCGGTGTAAAAGAAGTCGGAATTGTTCCATATTGCATAAGAGCTACACATTTTTTGAAATTGATAGTACATTGCATTTGTTTGAACGAAACTCCTATCAGACTGTGGATTTAGTTTCATCTGCTTGTGAATAACATGGTCACAATATGGTGTCAAAGTTCGTGGTTTAATGGTACAAGAATAAAAGGGCCGTGGTTTGCTTTGTATGTAGCGCAAACCAGTGTGGCATCTCGTTTTTCATGCCATTTTGATTCATCTTGCGCGGCAAAAATAATCCAGGAAATTAATATGCATGGATAGGAAACTTGTTTTAAGCACGGCTAGGAAACTTAATTAATACATACGTTACAATTAAAAAAAAGTTTGCATTTTTTTAGGATCTTACAAGTTCTAATTGTAATATGGTACTAAGTAATGCGACATTTAAAAATCTTAATCATAAAACGTCTCCGATTTAGCATTTTACTCTTTAATTGGTACGTCGCTTCTTTCAGACTATAGCAATAAGACATTCACGTACCATTTACTGACACAAAAGAGATTGTAAAAACAGTTCACCTACTTAAGAGTTAAACTCCACATGAGAACAACGTGATTTTACTGCGAAAACAACAATAAAAGATTAATTAAACATGTTGCGCAGCCAAGCTGTTCGAAACGTTTTATAAACATTTAAACGGTTTCGAAAAATGAATAACTTCTTATAAAGTTATTTTTTTTATTTTTTTTTTAAAGTTGATATTCATGCTAAACGAATCTACAAGAGGGCAGTATTTACACGAAAAAAATAGGTTACAAATATTTATAACATTAAGAGTTAATAAATAATTATTACTACTTTTATTACTGTCATATTCGTAATAATATAGAATAATTACCAGCAGTAATACTTTTTATGTCAGTAACAGTGGAAGGCTAACATAATATTAGTTTAATTAAGAGTGAAATAGACATTAGTGGTTAAATTAATATTATATAAACAATATTTATAAACAATAATTACAACTAGAATCAATAAAAACATATTAAATCGTATCGTCCAGTCTTTATTAAAATGCATTATTTTAATCACCATACCTAAACAATAAATGTACACTGAGAAAAGATAAAAATAAATATTTATTTTATGCAAATATATACTGTAAACAGTAATTTGAATAACAATATTATAATTTTAACGTAAAGAAATTAGCAATGGTTGATTTATTGCATTCGCATTTTAATGATTTATAATTGTTTCATTTATATTATTGAAAGACTTACAGTAACATTTCTCTCAGTGTAATGTAATAAGATTCCACCGACTAGATATTCGACAATATACTAAATTTAATACATGTTTTTTCTCGATAACCAAATTTGTCAGGATTGAAAAAAAATTTTTTTTTTTCACAATACAACTTTTTATTCACAGACATCCATCAAAAATCTGTGAAAACATACAGATTGCTTTGACGCGATTCAAAACGCTACCATATGTTTGACTGTGCATTTATTAGCCGATCTCAATATTTTACGAATATTATGCTCAAGTCTAGAACGAGAAAGGAGAATAAAAAACCGCTCAGACAACACGAGTCCTGCAACTTCCTTTCCTCTTGCTCGCATACTTTAAAGTTATTGACGTCATAAGAGTTTGCAATACGATTAGTGCACACATCACGCGATCTCTTCTCTCCTTCCTACTGATTCATCGTGTGAAAGTGCCATGGGCACATTTGGAAATATTCCGGAATTGCCCTGCTTTCATCAGAACGCACACAAAAGAAAAAAAGGAAGTTTAATTTATCAACATCTGTATTTCAGCGTGAACGATACTTGCAAATTTGGCTTATTCAAACACGAACATAATTTACAAAAGTATATATAAGTATATATAATTTGGGCGAAACGTTTTTTGCAACTTTGGTAATTAAGTTTTACGTTGCAAAAACCGTTTTAATTAATCACAGTTTCGAGCGTTTTTACGCTGTTTATTGTAAACGAAGGAAATATTTGGACAGAAAACGTACTCTGGGAAAGATGTGGCAAACATCTGGTAAAAAGTCCGGTCTAGATCCTGCTGAAGTCTATCAGGAATCTTGATACAATCTGGCGGAGTAAAAACTTCTTTTTATAGACGTGTAACGTTTTTTATCGGTGACGAATGAAAAACGATAAAAACTGATTGAAAGAAGAGTTTTGTTAATATAGACTTTATTGTCATTGTCATTTCCATTCGCTCTGCTTATCTGCCCATCGAATAATTATCTTGATTTGAATATTCCGACTTATCCTCGTGGTGATTCTTTGATAATAACTCAATCGTTTAATTGATGAATGTATAATTTGTGCGTCAATTTAATTGAGAGGAGGTAAATAATAGGTGGCGTTGTTGTTCATGACTATCAACTTGTTTGCTTTAAATAGCCCTTGGCATTGGCGGAGTTATAAAAAATCCATTCATTTGTATAGAAATATCGATAAAAATTCTAGTAAAAATATTCCATCCCAGTTAAAAAATTTCATTAGGACTAATGTGAATAGTCCTAATGTTTTCTAGGCGGTTTTTGTCAGTGTTTCTATATGTATCTAATTGTTTCTGATGGATTTTTTTAATTGGGATTTCTTTGTGAAATGTAATTTTAAACACGTTTTAATTTTAATTTATTCGAATACTGAACGCTCTAATATCACAAAAATTATATAAAACTATATATTGCTTTGAAGTTGATTTTTTTCAATGTTTGAGGTTATTCACTGAAATGTGGAAAAGAGTAAAGATCGATAATTATTCTGCGGAAATGAAGAAAACGTCATATTTGTTTCTTTATTCGGTTTCCGCGCTACCTATTAACGCCCCATGAATCGTTTACATAAATTATCCATTCTTTCGTTCCGCGTACTCACTATTAGCGGTGCTTATATATATGTACGGTAAAAGAAATTCATGCGATTTAGAGCATGGACATTGCATATCGGTGTTCGCACAGAAGCTGTCATTTATCATCATTAATTAAAAAGAAATCCGCGTTGCTCTAAATCAACAATTATCATTGTTAATTATTTTTTAAGTGCTGTTAATTGTTCATTTGTACGGTCAAAACTGTCATGAGCGATATTATTCGTCTGGTAAAATCGGCATTTTAGATGTCTTCATATTAATTAGTGTTACAATTATATTCTATGTTATTTTCAAACTTAACCAAATATTTTGCTCTTTATCCATGTAAAACATTCCTTGAATTATTTTTGCTTTAAGGCGTTTAAGACGAACAATCTGATCACTGGATCTTTTATACAGTGATTTTTTCACGAAAGATTCTTCATTTCTATTCTTCACAAAATACAGAAAGTGCTCATATTGAATAGAAATACAAATGTAATGTTCAAGGCAGAAAATAACATTTTTATTGCTATTCAAATATCAGCATTTACTGTTTTTATTATTCTGAATCATTGCTATAATTAACGATTCAAAACACTTATTGTTCGGTTCAAAACAATAATAACACAAATATTTGTTGTATAATCTATGTATTGTGCCGTAATCACAGCTGCAAGGAATTGTAATCTAGCATATTATTCATTCCGTGAATTGTATAGCGCAATATATATAAATGTCACTGGGCAAAAATATTAATTCCCAATATTTATTGCTTACAATAATCATAATTACTCATAGAAATGATATTTATCACTCCAGTAGTCGTAAAAGTAAATCTAAAAATATTGCTTACTTTATGAAAATAACCCGATGTTGAATACCGTAAGCTGTTTATTTGTGGATGTCGAAAGTTTAAAACAATTCTTTTTCAAGATAGTGACAAGTTTGCAAGTACCCTAGTAAAAATTGTGATGATTCTGAGATAAGGGCCTTATGAGGATGCCACATCACCTGATCAGAGACTCATCAGGCATACACATCAGGCCCTCACTGATGTAACGGTTTGAAATGATGTGGATATGATAAGGGAACCTGATCAGGCTTGCAATGTGCCGAAAAAAATGCAATGACTGAGACGAGAATTGAACCCTCGATGCTCAGTTTACAGCTTGACTGACTTGT
>JABFPB010003499.1:0-16928 GCA_022817645.1 Ceratoteleas bidentatus
AAAATAGCACGTGAAAAATTCTTGCTTTTAAAGCATATTGTGTCATGAACTTAGAGCTAGAAAACCCGCTCAGTGTAGAATTGACGATAATCTCATTATTTCAAGTGACAATTTCATGGTTATGAATATTATATTATATAGTAATTATTTATAATTATTTACATACAACTGTCATTTTCAGTGCGTTTTATTTGACATGAAACATCACTTATTATTAGGTTAAGATATGAATGAAAACATATGTTGTATTTATTTGTTAATTCACAATACATATTATTACAAATTAAACTAACTGAAACTGTTCATTAACTACTTTAAAATTATTTATGTCATAATATATATTTGTAATATTTAATTATCATTCTTTTTCCGTGAAAAAGATTACCCATATCGACTGAAAAAGAACGATTAAAAATTACATTCCTTTTCTCTGAAAAAGATCTTTGTATTCATTCGAAAAGATGCATTTTAAAGTTCACCGTAATATTACGGTAAAATTTGCTGAATTATTACAAACTTTTTTCTGAGTGTAGTTAAGAGGAATTTTGCTTTCATTGAAAAGAATCCTATTCCGACCAAAAAGACATTTTTAAGATTGTGTATTCAAACAGTTACTCTTTATGAAAATGTGGATTTTTTTAGAATGTTGAGAATTTTGTAGATTCACTCGAACGATTTGTTTGAGTTACCCGTTTTACAACTATTTATTTGAATTATCCCCATTTACAACTATGTATTTGGGATTTTTCCTTTTACAACACCAAAATGAATTATCACTTACAACCCATTTACAATAGTATTCCGAGTTATCGTCAGAGGTGTCGATATGATCAGCAAGTGATACATGTACGGAAATTTCATTAACGTAAACCGTGTAAGGCTGCATATATGGACAAATGTATGAGTCGAATTCATATCTCGAGCGATATCATTTTGGCAAAAGTCAAAAATGCTTTCTGGAATGCTTGTAAACCTGCTGAATAATCGTTTGTGCAAAAATTCACGAACAATGCATCGATTTAAAAAATTAATTCACCTGAATGTTTGCGTAACTTTATTTGAAATTACATATTTTATTCCACGTTAAACTTGGAATAAAAGTATTTTTTCTATGTATTTAGTATGGATTGATTGTGTAAAGCAGGCTTTGCAATATTCTAACATTTTCCTAAATATTTTTTCTGTATACTTTCATTTTACCTAGTAAACGGTTGAATACCATTAATATATTAATTTGTATTATTGCAGGCAGAGGAAATGTCAACTATGAATTTTTAACTATGAACATGAAGGCAACCATATAAAGTGGCATAATAAATCTGTGGGTAAAAGACCCATTCAGACAACTAACAAAATATTTATTTATTATTTGATACTAAATAATAAATATTTAGTATCAAATATTGATACTAATGTATGCTAAAAAACGTATTTATCTTAACATGAGTTTGGCTGAATACAAGATTGATTAATGCAGTTACAATTATCCAAGTTGTTTATATAATTATGACGAATTTGAGTTGTTTGTCTAATTATAATTCATTTTAAATGAGTTACTATTGTTAATCAATATTGTAATATTGAAATCATAACTCAGCATCACACGTCTAGTTAACTAGTTTTACTCGATTAACACAGAAATCATACGGAATAAATAAATCAACATTATACAAGTTACCAAATTGTTAAACAATAAGTAATCAAATTGTTTTTGATTCCAAGTTCAATAATCTAGAACGTAAGCAGTGGAACATTGCTACGAAACAAATGTATCTCGTTTACTGGGATAATTATTTATAATATATTGAAACTAATTGTTAAAAAGGTTTTTCTGTATTCAATTCAGTTTAATATCTTTTTATTGCTATGTTCAGTTTAAATTTTCCAAATTTCAAGAACAACAAGAACATATTACCCTTAGAACATCTTAAGTATTCTATGGTGGTCCGTGTAGAAAAACATATTTGTCACGAAAACCAAATCAGTCGACAATGATATATTTCATTTTTCGATTTTGATATGGCTGAAAATTACGCTAAATATACAAAACTGCAATGAAAACTTTTTTTCACTGTATTCAGTATACCACTAGTATACTAGCATTATCTGACTGTTATTTTGTTTAAAAATCAAGTTCAAAAGCTTTTCAAGACCTAAAGAATTATTTTGGAAGATGCCGCATACCTTTCTTCAACAGTTAATTTGTTTTCTGTTATTTCACCGAGAAAAACAGTTAAAAAAATTGCTTTAAAAATCTCGTACACAATTTCAAAATAAAATACGTGAAACAGTAACTAATTTTTCATGTCACTGTTCAGTACATTGTTCTGATTCCCTCCCCCGCCTTTTTTCCACTCCTCCCCCTTTTCCGGCTAAATTAAATAATTACTTGAAAATAGCGGCGCCATTAAATTTTGGATGCAAGGGTAGCCATTACGCGTCGAGTTTCCGCCGACAGAAGGCTTGGCTGCGATATTAAATCTCTACCTGGCGCGCGCGCCACGTTCGAAAAAAGCCCGGGAAAATAACCGGGTAATTTTCCGTCGCGTCGGTGTGATGAACAGTGTTCCGCGCGAGCCCTTTTTCGCCGTCTCGGCAACAGCCCTGAGCTCGCTTTGGGGGGCACCCATTTCCCCCTCCCTCACTCTTCGGGCATCCGGAATTTTTCGTACCGTTCCGGCGAACTCGGCGATGACGTAGTACCGTGTTAAAGACTACGTCTGAACGCACCTCGGCCGCCAATCAATTCAAGATTCCGCACCGACTAATGTGCTTCGACCTGCTAACTCGCAGATAACGCTTACCTGGAACAAAAAGAAAAAGGGACCAGTCAGGTGGATTCGGTGGCAACGAGACGATTTCAGGCTCGATTGAGGAATTTTCGGACCGAGAGTAAAGAAAAAAGGCTGGTAGAATTGAGTCAGATGACGTTCGATTTTTCAACGACAGTAGCAAAAAATCGAACGCCTTTGTTTATTTAAAAATAAAAATTGTAGTAGTATATTCACTCACACGAAAATGTGTAATATAATTGCAATTTATTAGTACAAAGATTCTATTTATTTACAGTTCGTATGGTAATTTTACAGTAGACTTGGTAAATATTACGAATATAAAATTTATCGCAGTTTCAATGTATATCGCACTGAAATTACGATACATTTTTCGGGAATTTCGACACCAGTACATTTTAATGGAATTTTACATAGTACTTTTTGGGTGTAGAAATAAATTAATAAAAAATACATTGAAATAATACTGCAATAAAATGTACCGTTATTTCACAATACGTCACTGTGAAATTAAAGCATTTAGTTTCCAGTCAATTTTACTGAAATTTTATATTGTTGGTTCTTAAAAAGATTTTCGAATAACACTATAATCCAAACGATTATCTGTGCGATTGAGTATTTAAATCAATTGTCCAACAATTTTTAAACAGATGTAGTGCGACAATTATTTATAGAAAAAAATTGACAAATAAATGCAACTAGAACGAGTGACACTGAAAGTTCCAACAAAGTTAATGATCTACTTTACCTAGACACACTGTCTACGTGAATGTTTATTCTATTTTTATCACTTTAACGAATAAATGATATAAAAATATCATTTTCCATTACGTTCTCCATTATCTAGTCAAGTAGAACGGTAATTGTTTAAATGGTTGGCGAAGATTAACACTTTGCATTCTGCTAGAACGTGATAATATACGTGATGATTACAACTTCATTTAAAGTACATGATCCGAACTAGTCATTACATTATTAGGGATTGTTAGGGGGAATAATCGTTCGCCAGGTATTTTATCGAGAAATAATAAGTCGCCGGATAATTAATAAACAAGCGATTTCATACGCCGCTCGAAAATTAGTTTATAATTTTTTATGACTAAAGAAAATCGCTGTAAAATAACGCTCGAGTGCAAACATACCGCACGTAATCCCATTAGCGATATCCGTCAACTTATTTGAGCATTATAAATAAAAGTTCTCGCAGACGGCGATTCTCTTTTTATACCCGATATATAATTAACCTCAAAAATCGATCCCTAATACCATTATATATTAGAATCTGCGGGTATTGGCGTGATAAGTCCTGCGATTATTTATAATTTCCCGGATATCATTTAGAAAACAAAAAAACTACTTAAAAATTCAATTAAAACTTTCATGGTAAAAAGACTGACAGTATTTCGAATATAGATATATAAAATAAATATACATTCCAGGTACAACTGACCGAACTATTAATATTCAGCGGTAAACACGACACAGAAAGAAACGTTCGGAACGCTGTGTCGCGTAATTCAATACGATCGGTGAGAAACAGCCAATAAACTGTGCATTACCCCCGATGGAAGAGGCATTTTTTCTTTGAGGTTAAGCAGGGTGATTTCTTTTCTTCGGAATCACGATTCCGGCCGAGGAAAACTCCTCGGCCGAGAAATATATCTTCGGCAACTGTGCAGGTAGTTGCTTTAATTCCAGTGTCGCTTAACACTGAATTTAAAGTAAAACGTAACAATAAATCAGGCTTTCTTAAAAGGTTTCCCCAGTCGTCAGCACTTTTATCGAAAATATTGACAGATCGGCAGGTTCGCCTCATTCCCATAAATCAAAATGTATTGTCGACGCGTGTTTTTAATAATAAGTAACTTTCGGGAAATGCCGCTTTTCCCCATTGTGGAGTTTCTTACAGTTTTTCAATGTAATCCACTGTAAATTCTTTGAGTTGTGCAATACTCGAAAATTTTCATTATATAGCAGAGAATATTATGAGATTAAAAAAATTGTTTAATTATTACGTAAAATATAAGACCAAATATTTGATTAATTTTGGCTGATTACTAATTTAACCTCAGAGAATAACATCATAAACAAATGTGTTCTGGTATGTGAATTACGTAATGCACTTATGTAATAATGTAATTTCACTGCCCAGTTTACAATGTGACTTCCTCGGAAACTGAAATACTTCTTGGTCAAGTTACTTTAGTTTTCTGGTAAAATTTCTGTGACTTAAATAAGTCTTTTTCAGAAATTTCATTTATTCATTTCCGAAGTTTTATACTTGCTCAACAAAGGAAATCGTTTTGTTACTGCGAGAACAGTTTTGCAATATGTATTAAAACTAAACGGGAGTCGCCTGCATCCTAACTCCGCGTAGCAATATATTACAATATCGTATCGCATTCAACAACGCCGGGGAAGTGAAATTACAATTAAACGACCGCGAGAAATTGATACATCGGAGAAAATAATCGCGGGTCATTTCCGTAATTCGCCTCTTTTTCCGGCAATTCGAGTCTACTTTGTGAAATGAACACATCTTAACATGATGCACTTTTAATTTTTTGTCATAAGTGTTCCGAAGAAGTTATCACTTTCGCAAGCTGTTGCGGCTGTATATACATTAGCGCCGCGCAAAAAAGCCTGGTCTTTTTGGACGATGAATTTCTCCTTGCCGCGAAAACATTTGTTTATGTGTTATGTTTAGAAGCCAACAAGCCATTTCGGATGACAAAAAAATGAAACAGCGTCGGAATAGAAAAAAGGGAATCAGATGTTCATATGAGATGTTATGCTTGGCACATAACTTTACAAGAATTGAAAAGAAGTTTCAAAATAAAAAATTTCAAAATTGAAAGAATATCAAGTTTTTCAATTTTGCCATTATAGAGGAAAAACTGAAAATGCTAGAAACGCTGGTATGTTATTAGGAATTATAATATTATAATATCCCATAATAAAATTCCATTCAGTTTTCTCAATTAAAGAATTGAAGTAGACAAATTCGAAGTGTTAGTTTGAATAAATATTTTTCATTACATATTGATTAAGTTACATATGTTTCTAAAATTTGCTGCTAAAATCAATAAATCTTAGGATTCCTATATGAATTCTTACCAAATAAATACGTTTTATATCTTAAAAATTAATATAAATTTCCTTATAAATGGATAAAATTTACCTTTTACTCCAACTGATTCGTAAAATAACGTTTTTTTTAATTTATCCTCCATTCATTTATATTATACTGACGTCTCTGGATTCTTTAATAATTCAAATCGTATCAACCATCTAATGCCAGTTATAATTACCAATTATAAATACCAATTATAATTAATACAGTTCAGCCGGAACAAACGCTCGTTTAATTTCAAATTTTCTCTTCGAAGAGAATTTATTTAAACTTTGTAAAAGCTCGAAAAATGAGAAACTGCAAGTTGAAAATCGTGTCGTTATTAACCACTCAACTCAAGTGCGTAATTACAACAATTCTGTTAAACGAACGTTTACATATTATCCGGACTCGGGAACGTCTTGCGCAAACAGCGAATCGCCGCGACTGAGAGTATCGAGGGTCGCGACGGCAAAATGGCATCTTCCGGTTTGAAGCGCGCGACTCCTTGCGCCCGTAATTAAAAACATTTCGCGTTTTTACTGCTACGTCAACCATGCTTATTTTAATTATGAAATTACGATTGTAAGAGTCACGCGGGCAATGCCGTAAAAATTAAACTCGAGAATGCGATTCTAATTACTTCTTCACTTAAATGCGCGTTGCGCGAAAACTGTCGCAAAAAAAGGACGCAAATGTTCGCGCGGTTCGAAATGAACGCAGCGAAAATGGGAAATCCAAGTGAAATTTTGGCGTTCTTAATAGCGAACATGCGCGCGTTTCGCGGTTTTCATTTGCGGCATCTATAAATAAGAAACATGATTACGTAAATTAATGCCATTGCGCGCCTTATTATTTAGATACATAGTGAAAATCGGATTCGGTAAAACGCCGAAAAAATGACAAAATTCGGTTTGTGATATTATGGATTTTTAATAGATTTGAGTTCGTTTGAAAAATTGTACAAAGTTAGTTAAATTGTAGATATTTTAAATTGGATATATTATCGTTTAATAATAATTTCAGAAAAATATACTCCACACAAAAATTTGGGTGGAGAAATTTCTCCACCCAAGCGTGAAAAAAACGCTTGAAAATTGCAGGTTTTTTAAGACCAGCTTTTAAGGTTTAAATAATTTGATTCAAAATCAAATTGTTCAAAACAAATAAAAAATGGTCAACTAAATGTTTACCTAAGAATCTTAACTTGTCTTAAATCTTATATTCTACACAAATAAATTCTGATAAAAATTCTGTACAAAATAATTAGAAAATTATGTTTCTACTCAACTACTGAAAAAATTTTTGCAATTTTGCACAAGATTTTTTCAGTCAGTCACGTTATCTTATTCGCAAGGGAATAAGGAATTCAGCGATTCAACGTTGATTCCCGAGATCGTAAAGAACAAGATTTTCATTCAGAATTTATCTGCAATGACGACACCAAAAATATAACGTGCATTATTCAGCGAATATAAAACACGTGTTTGAATTCAAGTTCGCTCGCAGAAAGAATCGCAATTTTTCCCCACTCGCGTTTTTTTTCTTCGTCCCAGTTTTTTCGACGTAAGTCATGCGATGCGTCATTCAATTTTTATTCAATTCGTTTATACATTCGCCGCGCTTAATTATTGAATCGTTCACGTCTGATAACCCGGGAAGAGATCAATGCGCGTAATTGCGTTTTCTTTTTGCCACAGCCGCGCTTTTGTCGCGTTCTGTAATTTCACGACTTCGCGCCGACTTTGATGGTGGCTTTTTGACGATAAATCCGGATTGTAAAATGAAGTGATAAGATAAGGCTCGGCGGCGCAGGCTAAATGCTAAAAAATGCCGGAATGTATGGCTTATTATAATTCGGTACATTGAGTAAAAAATTTTTTGCATGTACGGATGGTTCCAATTGCGGCAGTGAAATTCAAGTGTTCGATTTCCTCTGAATGTTCCGAATTTAATTACAAAAAATGAGTACTGCATACCGTATGCTAAATTAAATACCCGTAGGTAATTAAATTTTGAAATAATCATTTTAATTTGAGCTCTTGTAAAATGTGATTATTCCAGCATGAATACTGGTAAAAGAAGCTTGAAAATGTGGTGAAATCTTAATAAAAATGACCGTTAATGACAATGGCTTTATAAACATGCTTGCGGATGACATATATGTACATCATGGCACTTTTTCCTTGAAAACTCGTAAACTGAACCAAGAAACATCAAACTGTACTTTTACTTAGACACTTTGTTATTTAAAGTAGATATTTTTTATTGCAAGGCGACACTGTTGGTAAAGGAATATTTCATAACTGACATTACACTATACTACAAAGTAAAGTTGCTCTCTCCTTACCACGATAAAAATTTAAAAATAATTAAATGTCATTAATCTGTTGACTGAGTAATAAAGTCCCTCAATTTATGTTTACAATCAATTAATAAAATTCTCCATTATCAATCCTTTACGATGTGGCAGAAAAATGGGGTAAACGCGTATTGAAGTATATTCTTTGACTGTCCATATATTAACCTGAAGCAGTGGTAATTTTAACCACTTTAAACAAATTGGCGAATTTGAATGCCGAGGTGGAACGCACGCTGCGAAGAGATGTAAATTCTTGTCGCAAAAATAGTTTTCGAGGAGTGCAAGCTTGAAACGTGGAAAGATAAAATGCGTTTTCTGGCTTGCTCGTATTTGCAGAAGTGAAAGGCTTGACATTTTGCAGACGAAACAAATGTTTTCATTTGCTAAATGAAATGCATCATTTACTGTTGTAAACTGTTCCGCGTGGGTCGTTATTTGAATTTCATTATTTCGATACTGACGTCCAGTCGAGCGAGGTTAACGCCACACTATACTTGGATGGGTGACCGTTTATTTTAAACGGATCTCCTTTTATGATTCATATAATAATAGGCTGTTCCAATAATAATTTTATGTTTATTAAATATGCAGCCGCAACGCACCTCCACAAAGTTATTGAGAAAAACAAACCATTTAAGGGAATTATGGGCAAATAGACAATCACACTTGATTATAGTTCGTTACAGCTTCCATTAAGAAAATAGAGATAAGCTTATTAAGACAAGCGTTATTGCAACCGAATATTTTTGGTATTGCTGTATCAGAACTTGACGAATTACTGTTAAGAATTTCAGAAGTGTAATTGCGGAACATGTACCATAACATCGAATTAAGGTACAAACTAATGACCTTTGATGTATTGATTAGATACAGTTTCAGCATCTTTTGAGCAGTAATTTCAAGTTACATGCCTGAAATGAACTTCCAGTACTTGCATTAAAAGTAAATTAAATTTACGAACATTTTTAACAGTGATTCTACCTCAGCTGACATAGTTAACCACATTATTGTATATTAATTAAGACAATTAAACCAGATCGAATATCATTAAGAATGTGAATATTGTACGGTGTATGAAATTGTGTCAGATAATAAAAATATTGTTATCACTAATTGAACGAATTACTCGTAAATATAAACGTACACAGTGTTTTTATTGATAATGACAGCTGTAAATTATGATTTTGTGAGTGTTGAATGCTTGAATTTAAATTAGGTTTTATACATTAATTCAGTTTTAATTAATTATTTAATTAATTAATTAAAAATACGTTTAAATATAAAATCTTGCATATTTGAGTGCAAGATCGAATGTTCATATTTTTGTTATAACTTGAATAATATTCACGTACGCGTTGTTAATTAATTTTAGCGATCACCGATATAAAACTTGAATTTAATGTACAATTATTTAATTATTAATTATAATGTAATATTTCTGAAAGCAATTCATATTATTTGTCAGCTTTCAAGTATATTAATTTGGACGATAAATGTTTGCGATAAATCAAGTAGCATTGAAAGTTTCTTGTTAAATATGGATTATATTAACATGCGCTTTGTCATTGTTAATGTATTTTGATGGAGAAACAACGATAAACTCTTTATATACACGATAGTTTGACATTTTAGGTAAATCATTGTATTTATCTAATTTTTTATCAAGAATTAGTTTATTAATTTAACGATGTCAAATTTAATTTCTTGCAAATGATTTAAAAGTAAATGATTTTATTTAATAAAAGAATAGAAATATAATAAACAGTTATTATACGTCGCTTGCAGTATTATTTGTTAATTTCTATTATCTATATTTATCAAATCATCGCTTGCAAAGTGAAAAATATTTGTATCGTGAATATCATTACTATGCCTTACATTCATACTTTTACTTTTTTAAATAAAAAAATGGTTTAATTAAGTTATAACTGTATCTAGACAAATACGATATTCAGTTTGTGAAATAAAATTCACATTTCAAATATCTACCCATAGAAAGTAGTTCCCATAGTTCGTTTCCTACTTCTGAATGATACACAATATATGTACATTTTATTGCGGATTTTGCACTATGCTGAAACAATAAATATCATAGAAAATGAATAAATGCACTGAAGTTCGATCATGTCAATCGTGCCTGGACAATCTCGGATGTCGGAGTATTTTTATTATTTTTTTTCGTCGGCTTTGACAAACTTACAGGACAACAAATGAAAGGAAAAATACGGTCATATGAAATCTCAATTGTTATGGATTATAAATGCTCAATAATATACTGCTGAAAAATTATTCTGTCAACAGGCAGGTGAAATTGTGTCATTTTAGTGTGAGCTGAAATAAGTTTTTTACTTATTTTATTTTTGCAACGTTGATCTTCTCTACAATTATACAGTTAATTCATGATAGACAATAACATCCGTCATACAATTAATTTACAAACATTATTGTAGATGTTAACAACAAGTCAGGTTTGTTCCAGTGTAATATAATTGGTTGAAAATCTAATTCAATTAATGCTTTTACAGTTGAGCTGTAACAATATATGCTATTAATTAATGGTTGATTAGAGATAAGTAAGGATTAGTGAACTAATACTATTTAATTAGTTTTAACAAATATAATTTAATAATGTTCACACATTAAACATGCTTTAAAATATTTGTTTTCTGTAATTAGTGTCTGACAGTTTCGTATTAATATTCCTAACAAAAGAGACATTTTTTCTATAATGTTTATATGGCAATGTTTTCATAATTCCAAAATATTACCCTTGCATTAAAAAAACATTGACAGTAATGAATTATGTATATTAAACTGAAAAATCTCCAAATATTATTTGTTAACATTCTGTGAATAAATATGTAAAGAACAAATAATTAATAAATAAATGAACAAATGTGAATATGCAAATAATTAAAATACTACTGTATAATTCGTACTCCACTATGTAATTACCATGCCCATGATATTATTAAATATGGATTTGACAAATGGACCTTCATTATTAACAGGTTTCTATACACAATTTAATTTAAATAAGCTCAGATGCAAACCGGTACGCGAAATGTCAAATTAAAACTGTCGGCCGGATTTTTACCATATTAATTGGAAACATGAAATGTAATGTAAAAATACAATTCAGACAACTGCAGTAGAAATTCCGAACTCCAAAGTAAGATTAAAATATGCTTTCCAAAAGTTCACCATTATACCTCGATTGTTTACCAAAAACCGGATTTGAGTAGGTCGCCTCAATTAAAATAATAAAATTCCTATTCGGATTATTTCTAGTGTAGTATCCCAATATCTATAATAACACATCTTCAGTGCACTCTAATCAGCTGAAATCCTCCTTTGTTTACATTCATCGTCTCTCATCTTTGATACAAAACTCTCCCACTAAACTAGCCTTGGAAACCCAAATCACAGCCCATCCCAGAATATATCACACCCCAACTTCATCACTTACAGCCCACCCAGCAAACGACACTTTCCACACTGTCACAAACAGCCTCTCCCAAAACAACCATTTCTCCCAAAGCTACGACATTAGTACCCAAACATCGATCTCTCTTTTTAGTCGACCTTTTCAAATCTTCCGAAAATGTTCAATAGGAATGCATGAAAAGAAGGAAAAGCATATGAAATGACGTTTGGAATGCACAGAATTGTCAATTCCATTCTCTCGAATGAATTGGGGACATTTTTTTAATTAATGTCATTGAATTGAAGTCAAAAAATACTTTTAATTTTTAAATTGAAGTTCATGAAACTGATTTCGAACGTTTAATATTTCACTTTTCATTTATCTTTAAACAGTTTATAAAATGTTTACACTACCTTGTGTTATTGTAGTAGCAAATGTCAGTCGTTAATCACATTGTTTATTCACCTGATAGTTTCCGGAAATTTGACAAGCTATGATTGGATTTTAGATTTTGCAGTTATTAACACAAAATTGAAGATCTTACCTACGCATACATTACATTTAAAAGCCACTGACCGTGTAACATGGATGTTGCATGTCATGCAATGGAAATATTTTGAGCAACGATTGTCGTAAATGTTTGAATTTCAGATCATGTAGTGCATTTTTATTCAATTATAAGATAACTGGTTTATCTCGAGGTCGAAATTATACAGTACGAATCAACTTTACACGATTCTCCACGATATTCCATACGTCAAAATCGAAAAAAGTTATAAAAACCTGAAAATCGAGTTACGATGTTACTCTTTCGAGGCGTCCAAGTATCCTCCAGTCGCTGTCCAATTTTTTGAAACGTAATAGAGTACTATTTAAGACGTTGCTCGTAAGAATTCATAGGCTGATATTATCATCACAGATGTTCAACTTGCGTTCCCAGAAAACGAAATCCAAGAAAAGCGAACGTCAATTCTGAAATTTCTAATGTATTTCCTAACTTCGTTATTTCTGATCAATAACATAGTTGAATCTGTCGACTGAAACCGATTAAAAACAAGAAAACTTCAATGTGAGAAGGCCTGTCAGCCGTACCAATACTTTATAACAAACTCATCAGTTTTCGTCAGAACCACTTTAAACGCGAATGAACAACTACTTTGTCAACACTTCCTTCCCATTTTTACATTAAAACTGACAAACCTGTAGACAACTTCCAGCGTCCAAACTCCTGAACTAACTCAACTAATCCAAAAACCTCAGTCCTCCACCGGAGTGTATCGCTTCAAACCGATTAACAGTCCCAACAGAAACTGTCAAAATGATCATATGACCGTATCCCTTTCCCTCGGTTTTCGTTTCTCCAGTCGAAATATTTACATTGTTATCCTCCTCTCACATACCTTACACTGAGAGAAATGCTTATCGTTTAACGCAACTGTAATGATATATTTAAATGGATTTCAGTTCTAGTTACTGTAATTTTGTTCTTTAAACTAAAAATCAAATTGCGCTTACTGTAATTTCAGTTTGAATAACCAAACTCATCAATAGTACCATTTTTAACTGTTATTAATGGTTGAACTTGTGTGTATGACCGTGAGGAACTAAGTAGATGTTGATACTTTTTTCACAGCTTTTTATTCATACAGAAGCTGACATTTCATGCAATCTGCTTGCATCTTTTCAGAGCTGGATACGTTGTGGATTTTATTTCTTTATTTCTTTACAGTGTCCAACCATGGTTGTCGTCAAAAAGTGTTTGGTCAACCATTAATAACTGAACTCAAGGAACATATTTTGAGCACAATCATCAACTAATATTTGTTTCTACCAGTAAGAATTACCGATTTTTTCTCTCAGTGTCCTACCGATTATTTAATATTCCCAGAATGTGCCTGCAACATTATTCCTCCTCCTCCCTCTCCGCCCGCCTCGGCTCCCATTTGTTTACACTCGCTCCCAGCCTCCCATTCGACCCCGACGACCTCGCCAGGTCCTCCTCGGCGTGACCTCCCGGCGCGAAAGTGAGGTTATGACCGACCTTTGCCGAGCTAACGTGCGCGCGAACGTCCGGGCGACGCGTCCGAAAATCTCGGAGCGCTCTCAACACTCACCGAGAGAGTCGCCGCGCGCCTTCATCTCGCGGACTTTTGAGGTTAGGAGCGCGTCCGCTGGCGCGGCCACGGCAGCTGCGGTGCGCGCCGTCGGGGACGTCGCACCCGCGTCACACAAAGGCACGGAACAGCGCGGAGCCGGGCGCGAGCCGAGCGAGCATGCTGCGAGCGCGACCGGCGTCAAACTGTCGCTCGGCGAAAGCAAAAAGGCGAAGCGGGGATGCCGCTCGTGCCGGTGGAATGGCATCGCCCGGCGCGCCGGCGGATGTGTGCTTCGTGGTGACCCCCCACCCGGGCCTACCGAGCCGCTGGAGGGGCGCCCCTCCCCGCCGGCCGCGCCGCCGCAGCCGTTACGGTTCGTCGTGCCGAGAGTTCCCCTGCGGAGTTGCCGTATAACGGGTGTACGCCAAGTAGGAGAGGAGATGTTTGTTGGGGTTTGGTGGGTGCAGGGGAAGAGGGGAGAGAGGGGAGTGGATAGTGGCTTGTGGGGGTTGGAGAGTGGAGGGGAGTGGATACGGATTGTTGAAGGTCGAGAAATGTTTGTTGTGGGCAGGTGATTTTTGGGAAGGTGTTGTGGTGCTGAGAAAAGGAGATTTGAAAGTAGGGTATGGGATGAGCTGTTTTAGAGGTACGTGAGTGGTGGTTTTATTGGAGGAATATAAGAAATGGGGTAATCAGTGTGTGAAAGCAGAGGTGTGTAGGGAATTAAAACTTTTCCGACCTAAGGTGTGGGAAAAGTTCATTTTTCGCGCCCTTGTGTTGTAATAGTATATTATGTATCTAGGGCGGTAAGTGAGCCATTATTGACCTGCGTGGAGTTGACAACACGAGACTAGCACGAGGCGCTGTCGAGTGTTGTCAACTCCGTGCATGTCAATAAATGCTTACCGCCCGTGATACATACCATATGTTATGTATAAAGCCCGCGGTATGTGGACTTACCGCCTGCTGGAGAGCGTGGTAAGTATGTACAGTTCTTGAGAAGTAATGTCGAACTTAGCGCCCTATTGAGCGGGCGGTAAGTGAAACTTACCGTGATACATAAAATACTATGCCACCGTGGGAGTTAACGAAAGATCCTTAAGTCAGTGAACCAAACGTGGGATTAAATTTTAACCCAGTTTCGTTGGTTCAATGATATTCGTCAGTAATGGGGCAATAACTGAGTGGTGCATCACTAAGTATTCCGTCACAACCCAATTATGAAACAATATTACACCAATTATTGATGTAATCAATTAAACTGGTCAAATATGGGTCCAAAATGTGGACCCATATTTGTATCAATCTTCTTTGTCTCTATTGGATGTCATTTCTAATACAAAACAAAGGTAAAATATAATGTTTCAGTTACCAAAATCAAATTTAAGTTTTCCTATGTATTTTGAGTGGGAACTTAACTTCTTATTCCTCAAAACGGGTGCACTTAACTAGTTTTTCCTCAAAAATGACACTTCACTGTTTTGTCAAAATTGAGCAAAATGTACATCAGATAATAACATTTCGACGTTCCCAAATGAAAATATACATAAAAATATATCAATTTCCGCTCTTAACCAAATTTGTCAAAAAATGTGACTTAACTGGTTTTTCCTCAAAACCACAGAATTATTGCCCAATATTTGGCCAATGCTTTTAATTCAAAGGCGTCAGGTGTCTAATTTTAAAACGTTTTGGTAAAATAGATGGCAAAAGTGTCTTGAATCAAGGCATTTTCACTAAACAGACACCATAAATGTCTAACCGAAGCAGAAAAAAATGAATGGCCCAGTACTGGCTGTCGCTGGTTGGGGTTTTCTTATGGAACTCTGATCAAACAGATTCATTGCTTTTGGTATACAAAGTACGATCAGACATCAATTGGAACATTCGCGACTGATTGTTATTGCTAGATTTGTGTAATAAGTTCCAACAAAACCAACATAGATACAGAAAAATAATCTTGTACACTATCCACCGGCTGCCAGTACTGGGCGAGTACCGATTTTTCCGCCTGGGAAACGTCTTAAAACTAGACACTTATGAAGCTGTATTTTTTCTAGTGCAAATTGTTACGAAGAATCTCGCTCTGGCCAGCAAATCAAAATCTCATAAAAATTGTTATTAATTAACGAAACATCACTTTTCGCGCCAAACAGTCAATTCAGACTTGCTTCTTGCTTTCCCCAATAAATCACCTTAATGTAATCACATCACCTTAATGTAATGTACTGTAATGTAATGTAATTACATCACCTTAATGTAAGAACACGTAATAAGAACAGAAGGGAATAATTTGAAAAGTATATACAGGCGGCAGTGGGATTCGGACTCAAGGGGTAAATTTGTAAGTCCGCTGCCTTACCAACCACACCAACGTTGAATTTTCAAATGTAATATTAAAAAGACATTAAGAATTGTAAAGTTTCGAGGACTATTTATGAACGTTTCTAAACTACGTTCAAGTACTTCTACACGGGAAAAAGTTTTCATGTTAAAAAATCATACTTTGAAACGATAGCACCATAACTCTCTATTCGGTCATCGTAATAATTGTCTGTGGACTCCATATGTAAAATCGATGTTCCTCGTCAGTCGATAACTTCAAGTGTCGCGATCGATTAAATGTCAATGCAGACATAATTTTTCCAAGTACATTCACGGTTATTACCGGTGTCGACATTCAAATTTTAAAAACAGAAATCGAAACAGACTTTCTTCTGTGTATGCAGGGTTTAATAAAATAAGTACGCAAATATCGGTTTCATACGGAAATTGCTAATTCCTGATAAACGCCGATCGCAGAACTTTTTTCTGAAAATCAATGTTTTTATGATACTAGGGAGAGATGTGAGGAAGAAGTTGTGGCAATGATTTTGGAACTGACATAACTTTACTTTTGGGAAACCGTTCTACCCTAGATTGAGGGTAAAACCTTTTCCCAGGAGAGAAATATTCCTTTCGGATGGAAAGTTTTACGCCCAAAAAGAAAAATCGTTTTTATTTAAAAGGATTCCCTTTTATAGAAAATGAATTTGTTTCAGAGCAAAAGAGCAGAAATCCGATATTAAGGAGGTTGGGGTGTGAACTAAATTAACGATGAGAATTTGATGGAAAAAATGTATGCTAAAGATACATTTAC